>VWPW01014247.1:46762-138627 GCA_013389825.1 Crypturellus undulatus
CGCTAGGGCCTGGGACTCTACAGGGCTGCCCTTGGTAAACACCGATGCAAAGCAGGCATTCAGCAACTCTGCTTTTTCTGTGTTCTTCGTAACCAGGGTGCCCATCCCATTCACTAGAGGACCCACATTTCCCCTGATCTTCCTTTTACTGTTAATATATTTATAAAAGTTTTTCTTGTTATTTTTAACATCCCTTGCCAGGCTGTGTTCCAGCTGCCCCTTAGCTTTCCTAGTTGCATCTCTGCATTCCCTGACTACGCTCCTGTATTTTTCCCAGGGGGTCTGCCCTTTCTTCCACATTCTGTATACCACCTTCTTCTGCTTGAGCATTGCCACAAGCTCCTTGCTCATCCACGCAGGTCTCTTGCCCCCTCTGCCTGACTGCCTACGCAGAGGGATGCACTGTTGCTGGGCACAGAGGAAGTGACGCTTGAACACCAGCCAGCTCTCTTGGGCCCCCCTTCCTTCTAGGGCTCTAGCCCATGGGATTCTTTCAAGAAGGTCTCTGAAGAGGCTAAAGTTGGCCCTCCTGAAGTCCATGGTTGCAAGGCTGCTTACAGCCCTGCCTCCTCCTCGTCGGATCCTGAACTGCACCAGCTCATGGTCACTGCAGCCGAGGCTATCCCCCACCCTCACATCTCCTACAAGACTCTCTCTATTTGTTAGCAGGAGGTCCAGTAGTCCACCTCTCCTCGTCGGCTCCTCCACAACCTGCATCAAAAAGTTATCATCAACACTCTGCAGGAACCTCCAGGACTGTTTGTGCCTGGCTGTGTTGTCCTTCCAGCAGATGTCTGGGAAGTTGAAGTCTCCCATAAGAACCAGGGCCTGTGACCGTGAGGCAATATCCAGCTGCCTGTAGAAGGCCTCGTCAACTTCCTCGCCCTGGTCAGGCGGCCTGTAGCAGACACCCACCACAGTGTCTCCCACATTAGTCTGCCCTTTAACCCTTAGTTACTAGTTAAAGAGTTTCCCCAATGAAGCTGGCATATTTTAGAGGGGTGTTGGTTCAGGTGGGAAACAAATAGGAAGGATTGCAATGGGATGTTCTTGCTAGGTAGCTCCAGCCCCAGCTCTTAGCACTCTTATCTCAAATCTGTCAGTTGTCAAATGAACTGTTTGTAGCCTAATCTTCCTTCTATGCATTATTTTCTGATACCCATGCCTAATCCTTCACCTGTAATAAAAGAGATCCATCTCCAAACAAAGCACGAGTAATGACTAAGCCTGGTATTACTGCCACTGACGGTGGCTCATCTCCAAAAATGGATCCAGAGAGAGAAAAGGGCAGTAGGGTATTTAAAACACAAAGAAATAGGATTGTGTTGTAGTAGGAGAGGATGAGTGAAGGAGTGACTACCCCCCCACACCCAGCCTAGATCCCAGGATGTTTATTCTGGTCCTAATGCAGCCGTATTGCAATGCCTTTGATCTCATCTGGGATAGCCAGGTGAACACTGTAATAGGAAAAATATATATTGCTAGTAGATTGAAATAAATTAGGTGCTAATTTATTTCAAGTTAGGGAGTAGAAATCATTTTCTTGGTTAATATTAATCACACATCCACACAATCCAGTGCTATTTCTAAGGTAAATGAAAAGCATATGTGTTTATTGACATTAACATCACTGTAATGCACTTTTTGTTTTGTTTTCCAGTATATTGGCCTTGGTTGTTAAAACTGCATCAAAGCTGACAGTAAACTTTTGTAATACACACAGGGAAACTACTCTTGATCTAAGGCGATAGGATTTCCTTAATCTTCTTGAAAAAGAAGATTAAAAATCTGGTGGATTGGGCAGACTTTGATTGTCACTCAATAGGACAATTACTGGGTGTTTTACCCCAATAAGGTGGCTACAGCTGCTATAGATGAGTAGCAGTTCACTGAAATGAAGTGATGGCTCCTTATAAAATAATTTAACATTGTTAAAAACTGTAACACTCCTCCCTAATACATTAAAAATAACCATTTCTAAGTTTCCCTTTTTGTTCACATTGTCAGAAAACTGCATCTTTAGATATCCTTATTTTGACTTGTTAGGAAAAGACTGTTTACTCCTAGCTGATATTATGCTACTATGCTACATTTGTCAAACCCAACCTTGATCTCTTTCCTACTAGCTGTTACAGAACACTGTCATGTCTTGCAGTTAATTGAGGAAAATCTGATCTGTGATACTAAGATTTAATGTGAAGCAAATGACTACAAGCTCACTTAAAATACTATGTGTAAAATATTATTGCATTTTATGTATAAAGAACCATATGAGAAAATAAGTAACTTACAGGTGGTTAACATGTAAATCTGTAGTAAAAGGAGGTGCAAACAGAGAAATAGCACTGTTAATGTTAAATGTTAAATACTTTAAAATTTGTCTGCAAAGAGGTTCATGATGAACAATACACCTACTGCTTTTTATCATAGGCTTCAGTGGACTTTTTGCAGTTGCATTGATATATGTACAGTACAGAGGATATGATGGATACTTCAGGATATGGTAGTCCACCACTATAAAATCTACTTCCCCTAACATTACTTCCAACACATTTTCCAATCGTTTTACAGGATATCTTGACATGGACAGTGCACTGTTTAAGATGCCGGTTTACTTCTAAATTTGTCTTTGGCTTTTTGCATAATACTACTCTTTCTCTTTGATTCTACTTCCCCTTCTTAGAATATAGAAAAAGACAATAGCCTTCTCAGAAGAAAAAAAAAAAGCAAACAACTGCAAAGAGTAATTTAAGTATTCATTGCTGTTTTGAGGACATAGCTAGAATTGTGTCCACAAGATTATCATATTCAAAACAAATATAAACCCTGATCTAATAGGGAGCTGTAATGATTACACTTCTAGTTCAAAAGACATTTATATATTTCTTGTTGTACCTCTAACTCCCAAGATGTTTTGCTGTTAAATTCCTTTCAGTCTTAGTAGCTTCCATGAACTAGAGAGCAACATACTTTGTCCCTAGAGAAGACCCTGCCTGCAGTGTTATATATTGCACGGTGCCGAAAACATTGTTAGCAATAAAGGCTCATAATAAAGGCATTTGACTTCTGAATGTGGCAGCTAAATGGGTAAAAGACTGACTCCAATGGGAAAAGGAGAATTGGCAATTTCCAAAAAGTGCTACTCGTGATGTGTGCTAAGCTTTCTGGCTATGTAGGTTGAGTGGACTGCAAGTCCCTTGCAGGCTTCTGCCAGAAGGCAGTGATGAATGAGAGTTTCGGGATGTGCTTGAGGGGGAAAGAATGAAGCATTTTCAAAGGTATTCTGGATGACTAAGGATTTGCATGACATGTCCTGCTGAAAGTCAAAGTAGTCAACTGAAGTCCCTGCAAACCTGTTAACTCCTGCATTTATAGATACATGTGAATATATACATACTCCTCATCTTGAGTATTAGTAATCATTGTTCTCAAAGAGAAACTTATTTCTCTTAGTGTTCTGCATATTAATATGTTGAGATACAGCTATATTAGAGACTGATTTTTGATTTGAAAACTAATAGCTATGCTCTTCTGGAACAATACAAATCCCAGAGACAAGACCCAGAAACACAAAGGTAGTAATGGAAAGACCCAGGGGAAAAAACCTCCCTAGGGAAAAAAAAATATATAAAAATCAGGAGGGAAAATTGTATGGTCTGACCAATCTTACATACACTTTTCTAAAGAAGAGCATATAAGCAAGAAATAAATACACTTAAAAAAAAAATAAGACAGTTTATTGTTCCATCTGCTTGTTTTCATTTGGTACAATGATGTGATTTATTGTGTATCAACCTAATTCACTTGTCCACTTGCAAAACTCAAGAAGTCTTAGTCTTCTCTCTGTATGTAAGTGATCCTAGTTTTCTTAGCATCAACAGATTCCTACATAATTCTGCTGAGAATCTATGTCCAACTTTAAAACAGATGGAACGAACATAAGGAAGAAAAAAAAAGGCAACATTCAAATGCAAGATTAAGAGTGAAAAAAATAAATAAATAAAAACAAACTATTCAAAATAAAAACTCACAAGAAAGGGATATTATGGATTTTTTATTAAGAAGTTATTCTAGAAACTCACAAGCATATGGATTGAGAGAGTTTTGAGGAAGGGTCTATTTACTTAGATATTCACATTTTCTTTTTACTTGAATTTTTATATAAAATTGTGATTAGCATTTCACAGAAAGAGAAGTTGAGTCGAATTTATACCAGTTCTGAAGAAACTTTGCTTCCTACTGAAATGAATATGAAGGTGCACAATGTAAAGCGCTTGGTGGAAAATTTGAGTAGCCTGCAAAGAAGTCTACTGTTGCTGGCAGAGCAGAGGCAAGCGGCTAGAGCAGGCTCACATTTGTGAGTGTTTATGTGAATGTTTGAAAGGAAAGCATAATCTAACACTGGATATGCCCTACTAAATCGCTTATTAACTCTCGCAGGTAGCAACAACTTTAATGTTTCACATGAGTGGCTATGTCTTCAGAATCATGCAAGGAGACAGGCTCTCCTGCATTCCATCATCTATCATAATCCACGTCTATCAGATGATAGATTGCTCTCACCAGAAGGGCCTTTACTGTTGATTGAATGTGTGATGTGCATTTTTCAGCAGTTCAAAGTACATAAAGCTCGAGCTTTGTAAATATTTTGTGCTTTCTCCGCTCATTCTCTTTGGAAATAATTAATATATTCTTGAAGCATTTTTTTCCTTCGCTTTGAATCCTGAAAGATATTGTGCTGCTTTCTCTAGTCACTTACATTATAGTGTCACATAGAGGTTACTGTCACAGTGACACAGAGGACAGAAATCTAGTAAAAGAGTAGGAAGCTATATTTCAAAAGTCAAAAGGTCCCATGATTTATACCAATAGAAGATAGGCCCTTATGGAAACAAATTTTGCTTTTCAGGTGCATTTTCATAACAAGATGAGGCTAAAAACACAAAGGTGAAAGTGAATTAAAAATGAATCCTTTATGCAAATACCACATTTTACTTTCAAATTCCTAAGTACAATTATCCATCATGTTCCAGAAAAATGGTGATAACTAAAAAAGCAGATAATGGGTAAGTACTATAGCACACCAATTATAGCGAATGCTATAAATTGCTTCTTTGCAAACTCATTCTCATCCCTTTCTGTTCTTTTGATTTATGTGTCACATGACTTTTTAATCTCTAGATTTTATCCTTTTTTTGAGATACTCTACTAAGCTGCTTATATTTAAGGGAGAGTGGGAAATAGAATTGGCTTCCTTTCTGTACAACACAGATTTTATCTTCCCCAAAGACTTTTTTTATGGTAGTTCTTTTGAAAAGATATTTCTTTTGTTCTGTGGATACCTACAGTCTTTGGCGAAATTACACTTGATGTTAAACAAGAAGATTCTCTTTAAAGGTACAGAAAATAGCTGTTTGTTTGATTTTTCCTCCAAAGGCAATGTCAACAGCAGAACAACCCAAAACTTTCTAACAAATTGTGATGTCTGTATGAAAAGAAGAGGAGAGAAGGGGATGAATATATGTTTCTATTTTAAAGAATATTCTCTCTCAAAAAATGCTAGAACAAACAAATATCTTCTTTACCTATTTTAGCACAAAACTTATAAGACTATATCAGGCCATCAGTGTGTACCAAGATCCAATACTGAGGTCAAAAGGCTTGTGCTACAATCAGGTTTTAAAAAGCTGACCATACAAAACACGACTCTGCATAACTTTGCAGTATTTTTGATACATCTTACAAAGTTCTAGAGAATTGATTTTAAAAAAAAAATTGTTATGCAACATAATTTTATAGTTAGCACTTACTGCATGGATATTTAGATCTAATTCCCATTAAAAAAGCAAGAAAAATATTCTTAGGTAATTAACTGGAAGGGGATTATATCTTGTATATATTATCATGTTATTTTCTCATATACCTTAACAGATAATGGGAAAATGTTTTCATTCAGATTACCAATTCAGCTCTAGCATTAATAAGAATAACCTTGCATGTCTTTACCTATGACACTTCCCAAGGCTGCAGTATTAAAACAAGATTGCAGAAAAGAGGTCATGCTTCAGATGAGGGTTTTCTGGGTCTATCATCAATATCTTACAAATGTAGATGGCTACTTGATCTCATTACTATGACATGTCCTGTCTGCTACATCAGTATTTATTACCGAAGCTGTCATTACAACTTTTCTAATGTATTCATGAAACCACTGGATCAATATAAGGAATCACTAAGAGGTAAAACATTTCAAATGAAAACAGAATAGAAAATTATCACTGTTTTCTGTAACAATGTTTTTCTTTATGATCACCAGCAATGGCTAATATATCGAAACTCTGAAACGAAACAAAGTCCTATACACAAGAACTATCTAATTGAGCAGACAACTCTGTAATATTCTTTTCCTTCATGGAGCTTTAAGTCATAAACTTCAAAAAATTTCCATCAAGAAGAGGGCAAGCAGTAAATTCCAGTGATTCTAGCTCCCTGGACTCATGAAACAGGTATGGTTTACAGTGGCCAAGGGCTAAGATGAATATTTGATAGCAAAATTGAATTTTTGAAAACAAAACCAAACAGAACAAAATCATTTTACTAAATACTGATGAACTGATGAGATTAATCAATGACTAAATGGTCATGGAGATCTTTGACATTCTGGTGACAACTTTCTAATTATCCACAAGAGAGGATATTAAGTAGGTCAATGTGAAATCATGCATGTTGCATGATGTCACTACAACATTCAACCTTTCTATCTTAATTCTCTTTGCCTAGTTGTTCAAATGAATATGGACTTTTCTGTTCTTTCTTTTTGTAATTTTTTAATTTCTAAAAATATTATTTAGATACAGGCAGCACCTCATTTAGAAAATTTGGTATAATAATTGGATACATTGTGAAGAGGAGATTTTACAGGCAGAAAAACAAACACACAAAAAAAATAGTACAGAAAAGTTGTAGCAAGAGAGAAGAAAACTACATAGTCGTTTTGTACAATATTCTGCATACACAGTATAATACTTTTCAGTGCTGAGAAGATCTGTCCTAAATGCAAAAGCTTCTTTTTCACATAGCATCTCAATGTATATTTGAAAAAACTCAGTGCAGAGAAACCAATTCTCTTATGTCTAAAATACTTCAATTGCTCTATACTTGTAACTTGAGACAGATTATATATGTACTTATATACAAACTAACTGTTTTTTCTGTTTTCTTACAACTTACTTTAGTAACATTTTTTTACTTAATATTTAAACAGCTTGGGGAAAACAGCAACAAAGAATGCAACTATTTTTACCATTATAGAAATGTTTTTGTTTTACATTATGTAAGAAAAATTATTTTCAAACCAGATACTCAGTGTTTCATATCCTTTTTGCTTTTTCTCCATCTAGTTACTGAAAGTACACAAGTTATAAGAAATGAAAGAGGAAATAAAATTAAAATCAGTAAGAAAAAAATAACACATTATTCTTTAACTCTTCTGCTTCTTATTGTGATAAAGTATCAGAATTAAGACCGACTCATTTTTCAATTTAATGCCTTCTACAGACGCATCAGTTACTTAATCTGTTGTGGTTTGATGGAGGGAGCAAATTTGGTAAGAGATGAATCCCCTAGCATTTTAGCTGATCCTCAATGGCTAGAGGGATGGGGCGCGGCTGGACTCATCTCTTAATAGGCATCCCAAATACTGAGTTAGCTATGCGTCCAATTCTGGCAGCATCGGATTCACGAACAGTTTGCTGACCGTAGATCCGATTGCCTTCAAAATAAGTGGTCGAGTTCACAAATAGAACAATTTATTCAAATGCAACATTTAGAAAACATGCTTCAGATGTCAGTATAGGAAGTTCTCTACTACAGTGTGGGGTTCTTAGCTAGCGCCTAATGTACAAATATGCAATCATCAGAAGATGGGAGAGGGCTCTCAGTCTCGAGGAGTCTCCTCAGGCAGTGTCCTGACCCGAGGCAAGGAAAGGGGTTCAGCCTGTCGACTGATCCAGAAGTCACAATGGAGTCTTCCCTCTCTCCTCTTCCTTCTTCCTTCCTAGTTCTTAGCCCCTTCTTCCTTCCTACTTCTCCTTTTATATATTTTTTTTCTTTTACAATGAGGTAGAGCTTGAGTGACTCTACTCATACTTACTTTTGTTATTCATTGCTTTTTTTAAAAAAAAAAGTCTCCAAGTTAATCAAAAATCTAGACAGCATGTTCAATGAGGAGTGGTCATGTATTGGGATTATAATGGGATTAGAAGGAGAAGAAGCCTGAGCAAAGCTTGTCAGACGGAACTGATCTGCCACCATTCTTGGTCCAGCACCAGGCATCACACTATGTGGCCCACCAGCTGTGTGGCACCACCAGGCTGCCACCTCTGCTGGGAGTACAACAGAGTTTGGCCGCGGTGTCTTCACTAAGCAGGTGTTCAGGCTACCCTAGAATCCACTGACCAAGGAGCTATGCACTAGACTGCACTGAAGATGGTAGAAAGCAGAATAATCATTGGCATTTGACTGGGTTAGAGATTCCATCAAAATGCTGTCCCTGGGCACCAGACCAACCAGACCAGAACCAGACATTATGCCAAGGCTTCAAGACCTACAATCTGGATGCGCGTAAAGAGACTCTCTGCAGAACCTGGCAGGGCTTTGACCTGCCAAAAGGCTTCCCTGGAAGAGCCATCAGGGCTCTGTTAAACAGGAATCCAACATAGGAAGAGGGAATATAATGGAAATATAGGTGAATCAATTCCATTTTTGTTTGTTTATTTGTTTATTTCTATTTTGCTCCTCACAGCTTTGTTTCAGAAGGCATTCAGCTATATACAGTAATCAAACAGTATGAAGGAATGCAAAAAATTGAGAAGTAACCCATGGCTATCTCATGGCACTTTAAGCTGCTGCAAATAAAAAAGATGTACCTGTTCCAGATAGAAAGAAAAATGCTTCCTACTGTTCTCTCATACAAAAGCACTATTTTTTGCAAGGAGTGAGCTGAGCACTACTTTTTTTTCTCTCAGATAAATAGCAGAAGTAAAGGGGCATTGTGGGGAGAATGGATCACCTTTGTCAATCATTGTTAAAATAGGATCACTGAGTTAAACTGCTATCTTGGTTTTCTAAAAGCTGACAAGTCAGTTCTGTGATATTTACAGAAAAGCCATAGAAAACCAGATAATTCACTTCTGATCCCACCCCCTTATCTAAACTCCTGAAAAGAAAGCTGAATTTTAAAAGCTGTTTGTTTGTTCTTCTAGGAGATACAAAGGAGAAGGAAGAGGGAGATAAAAAAGAACGCAAAAATCTAGACGAGTAGTTGTCATTATCAAATTATGACAGAAATGCCTAGGTGCATTTAGGTCTAGGATTAATATTTATAAGTGTTTTTAATCCATGTTAAATTATCAGTCTGTTTGCAATACAGATTATGCTGATATTATTAGGAAGCCTCAGCACTGCTCCAGTTTCACTAGGCTGTCTCCCAAAGTGATCTGTTTATAACAGCAGAGTTCATGGAGAGTTTCAAAATACTTCTACGTCATCAACTTTGTTTTTCTTCCATTTTTTATAAATCAATTTAGTCCTAAATATACTAATTCAGAAATCTGAGGTCTGAGAACAGGGCCTTGATAGAGTAAAACAATCTGAATTCCTTTTCCAGTCAAATAGCCATGCTCAACCTGAAGTCCCAGTGCCTTTTTCTACCAACAGCTCAAGCACATATATACAAACTAACATTTTAAAATAATATGGAAAGATACAGTACCAAACTTTGTACTGTGGACCTTATGCCCACCTTATGTAATACAATAGGATGCAGTAACTCTTCAAGCAAAATGCTTGCCAACCTGGTTCATCCACCCAGCACTATCTAGAGAATAATAATCCAGATGCTTCCAGCTCAAGTGTTTTATCACACCAGTGTTCCTGAACTAGAACTATCTTCCTTACAGTGCTAATGAGGAGCATTCCCCTTCCACTTTCCCTTCTTACTAGGACAATTAGCCCTGAGTAGGACTAATATTAATATGTTTATCTGAGAATTGATAAGTTTTCCTGAATAGCACTTATCAATGCAGCTGGCAGTGCAGGGGGAGGGAATGATCATACATCTTAGAGCCCACTACATTTCATTTTGAAGTTTTGAAATGAGAAATACTTTTAAAAAGTAGGATTTCAGCAAAAGCCTAATGTTTGTATTTGCTGTTATGTGAAGGATTTTATAGTGGGAATCCAGCGGGAATCTGTATTAGTGAATGAGTATACCATATTTATTACGTTAACAATCAGGACTTCAAATATAAACAAAAGGAAAACAAAAATCAAGAGCAAATGAGAATTGATGTGGAGCAACATATTTAGTTCATTCTTTTCTGTTTTTAACACCATAAATCATTTCCTGTTTGAAACAGAAGAGTCTACATTTATGACTTCATAAATGCAGTGGGCACTACAAAATATTAAAGATACTTTAATAATTTTAGCAATCATAATGAGCATAATCTTCTGCATTAACCTTGCCCCATCATTTGCTTAAAAAGCTTTCTAAACTAGGCCAGGGCAAGAAGTATAGAGCTTGGCAATGCTCAAATCTCTGGTGAACTATTTCAGGAAGAGCTAATTACAATGCAATAGCGAGAGCAGGAGCTGCTCATCACTGCTGAAGCACAAGTCAGCATTTGTAAATGGTTTGCTCTGACAGCTGCCTGCTATCTGCACTCCAAAGATCTCCTTTTTAACTTACAACCTACTAGATTGCAAATCCTTTTCCCCTTCCCCACATTAACTGTTAAATGCATGTAGCATTCTTTGTTTTGTCCATGCAGCTAGCTGAAAACACTATCCTTGTACTTCTCATCATAGCTGCGTGAGTGTTTACTTAATTCGTCATTATGCAAGAAAAGAAAAAATAAAATAAATCTTCTTCTGCAGAAGACATCAAGGAATATTCTATCTCTACATCTATGTTAACCAAATCATTAAGCTGGTTCCAATTTCTGTTTCTTTTCCTCTATACCCCTGATTTTAATGTCATGTATATTCTTGATTTATTTTTAAAGACAAATTAAAATCCTTTCTTTTATGCATGGTTCCCTGCCAAGAAAGAAAAGTATCCCTCAACTTTCATTTTTTTTTTTTCAAAGCCAGCTGAAAAAGTTAACAGTGCAATCAAAGTTAAATCAGCCTTAGTTAAAAGGACAACTAATTACTGAAGATTTTATAGTTAATGGGGATAACAAGAAAAGTGTCATCTTGGAGGAGCTGCGAGAGGAAAAAACTTTCTAATCTTTAGGCTGTACCACTCAATAACTACATGGTGTTTGATATCCATTAAACGAGGAGGTAACTCATAATCTTTAACTGATGAATTACTGAATTCACACTGAAGTGTTCGATTAAATTTGAGATGACTGTGAAAACTTCTAACCAGATGCAAGCAAAATCACTAGAAATTAAATTGAATCATCCTAGAGACGGAGCAGGATGAGGCCAGAATTACTTTTATGGTCATTATTCAGATTTCATTAATCTCTTTGGTTTTGGTTTTGTTTTGAATATACAACTTACTTTTTTTCTCACAAAATCTGATATACTAAATAACAAATCATTCTGTCATCTGTAAAATATTATGAAAAAGGAGAAATACAAATTTTCTCAAGAGTTGCTTTTGTTAGCTACCAGACAGAAATGAACAGTCTCAGTAGTCTTCTTGAAAATCATGGGTCACCACACATACAGAGAGAAGCTTGGTGTGTTTCTTTATATATGTTCCAAGCCACTAGGCAAACATATGGAGTTCTTTATAAGGAGGAATAACTGGAGAGTTTTGACTGTCATGGTTATTAGGTTCTCAGTACAGCTTTCTCCTGGGAAATGGGAGAAGACCCCCCTAGATATGTCTTACAGACTTCGGTTTATAGCATTATAGCATTATATAGGTTTATAGCATGTAGCATAACATAATTCATCATGTTAAAGAAGCTAAAAAGAGGGGGATAGGGGAAGGGGAACTAGTATACAAGGATGACAGAAAGAAAAAGATATAAATGCCTTAAAACTCAGAAAAGAGCTAATTAAATTCTACCTAACCCTATTTCTGCCAAATCCTTTGTTTGTAATAGAATTAGACCAATATTGAATGCTTAGACTACAGGATGAGGGGTGGACATGGAGAAAACAGTAAACAGGCAACAAATATCTTCTAGTCAAAGATATAGAGACATTAGACTGTCTGATTGCAGTTTCAAAACACACACACACACACAAAAGGTATTATTTTTGCACATAATTAATTTTTAAGCGTCATTTTTCTACAGGATGTCATGGAAACAAAATGTTTATGACTAGAGAAACTCAAGGTGGAAATCCAACAAGACTACTAAACGCAAAGACAATAACACTCTTGTCCCTCTTGCATGGTGTGTGACTCTCCCTTGCTTCTTTCATGCCTCCATTGGTCTTGTGTCTTGAGCATACACAAGACAAGATCACCCAGACCTCTGCCTCCAGAGCAGAGACCTGTCCTGTTGCAGCATCTTTCTGAATTAGGTTTTCTTAGAAAAAAAATCAGAACACAGGAATAAAGGAGTGCATAGTATATATTAAATCTAACCCCGACACCGGCTGAGGGAGCAGGTAGTCCTGGCTCTTTTTGGTGTTTTCAGGATATCCCATACTTCACTGTTTTCATTGTGTGTACCTCAGTGTGGAGCAAGGAACCTAGAAGGCATGGAAACCCAAGTCTTAACAAGGGTCATCAGGGCTTCTAATTTTGATCACTAAATTGCAGGGCTGTGAGAGTAGATTTTCAAGGGTCTAAGGTTTTCCAAGTGATTACGGATCCCTGAACAATTCCTCTCCCAGCACTACTTCATTTTACTAGTAATGACATTAGATCAGAGTCTGGAAGCTTGTGAACAGACTGAAAAAATACTCTGAAAGCTTCCCTGGTAGCCACGGAATGCTTCCTTGTAATACAGAAAAAGGTTTGTACACAGAAAAATGCTGTATGAATGCCACTCATCAGTGTATTCTGACATCATACATAACTGCTAGATAAATAAAATCAGGTTTGACTGTTCGTGCCTGTAGATGATCCTGAAATAAATGTGTAATATAACATACCAATTTGATTCTTTAATAAAAGATAATGAATTCTTTGAAAAAAAAATGAGAAACATTATTTCTACATTTCTATATAAAGCTATAGAGCTTTTTCAGTGAAGTATTTCTTTCTTTTTAACTATTAGGTATTTTTATTCAGATGGATTTGAATCAGAGATGGTTTGAAAACCAAAAAAGAAAAAAAGAAAAATCCAAAAACACACAGTGAAGAGTTTAACAGCCCACTGGTTCTCAAATTAAAATATATTTTAAAGCTGAAATTCAAAATCCATTTTGGTTTCCCCAACAACAGGATAAGAGAAAATATTTCAACACATATCTTGACATATATTTGTATTATTTAAAGTTCAATTTAAATATTTTGTAGAAATGTGTCACATCATTGTATTTCTGTTTTTAAGTATTTTGCTTTTGTATTCTAAAATGGCTTATTGTCTCACTATAACCTTTCTTAATTAGGTTGTAAGTAACACTTTAATAATAATAATTAATTTAAATTGACATTTTCAAGCAGTTAGCAAAGAAATACTTTAAAAGCCTGGCTTATATAATTCCAGCTGCAGTAAAGAAGCATTTGTCTAATGATCTAATACTGGCAACTTTCATAGGTAATGGTCCTCAGTGTCTTCAATATATACTAAAATAATATGCTGCGTAAAGATATCTGCAGTTTAACCAGATAACTAAACTTCTGCATTTTATATTGGCATGATTATGGGTGAAATCTGATGATACTGAGGGCTATTTTTTTTTTCTATTAGTCTAAAAGAATACTGAAGATTGAAAGATGAGCAACAGAATTCGTCTACATTAAACAGTGAGTTTTATGCAAGAGTTTTGCTGATGCTGATGACAGTTTTAGTGGGTTTGATTGGTGGGCATCAAGGTTATCCAGAGTTTTACCGATAGTGTTTTTTAAGGGCTTTCCAAGATGCATCAAAGAGGACTAAATATCTATATTTATTTGTGATATACACAAAAACAATTTACAAGATTTACAAAACATTAGGTCCATTAGCCTTTTGAACTCAGAATATAGCATCTTTATTTCCCTTTTGAGGCAATAAAGTAAAAAACAGTGGTGAAAATAACAGGATTTTTTTTTTACTTTGCAGGCACTTTAGCATTAAAAGCTATATGATATGGATAATATTTGCAATTTGTTAACAGTGCTTGAAATTTAACAAGGGGAGAATGGAATTACTACCTTTCAACCTTGGATCAGGCGACAGCTTTTTGTAGAATTACTTTGCTTAGTTCTCACTCAGTATTTTATTTTCCTGTAGTTCATTAGCTGGCTACAGATGTTGTATGCTCTGATATAAGTAATCCTCTAGAAAATGGATGGAGGGGAATCTATTCTCAAAACCAGAGGCCAAAGCAGGCTTCATTATTCCACTCAATAGCTTTGATTTCTTTTCCTGTGCATCATTGTTGAAAATCATCAGTTCATGAATATCAATTTGCCAGTTGATAAAAATCCTTATAGCAAAGATAAGATGTTATGGAGGAGATCTGTCTCACAAAAAGGTCTATGTGGGCACCATAAATGATGACGCCCTGAACAGTGACCACCTTAGGTAATTTGTGTCGGAGAGCGGCAAAATACATATTTGCAATTGAGGAAATCTAGCTAGACTTGCAGTTTTCCAAACAGTTATGAAAGTATGAAAGCATCTGTTAATTTTAAGCAACAACCCATGTAGGATATTGGAGAATATTCTACGCAATCTGAAGCAAGTAGCTTGAGAAAGAGAGGAACCTGTGCTTGCAGTCTTCAGGCTTCCTAGCGCTCACAGCTGTCTCGCACACTGCTGTCTACACACTCACGAGACTGAGAAAAAAAAGCAACCTGAGTGACAGTTCTGGTACCAAATCAAGTTCACAGCTAGAGATCTTGAGATCAGTATCCACTTTTGATGAATGAGGGAAACTTGCAGGAAGAGAAATGAGACAAGGAATGAAGAGAAGCAAAACAACACTCTAACATAAAAAAGTCACTGTGGACATAACGACAAGAATACTGTAGTATATAATTACAGATACTTTACTCACATTTTCCCTAAATGAAGAAGTCTTAATATTCTAAAACACACCTCCTCAAATTAAGATTTAAGTTAGAAAGGACTTTAAGTTAGAAAGAGCATATTGGGCATATATCCCAGCATTTCCCTTTACAGTATGATATATAAACTTTTTCTGTTACCTCAAATCTGACATATTCAAAGTAATTTGTCTCTTGGTTTCAAATGGAGAGCATGTAAACATGCAGTAGAAGGAACTTCTGTACTGTTGTTCATACTGGCAATTAAACATTGTTTCAAGACCTGTGAACAGTTTTACAATCCTATTGTTTTCTGGTTCCCCCTCAGTGGAGATGTAGACAATTTCAGAGGTTTTATATGTTGACTGCTTCACATTTATGAAATTGCTTTTCTCAGTCACCTTTCATGGAATTCTTTGGAAGACTATACAAATCCCAGATTTCAAACCACAGAATATTAAGCCAATACTCACCAAGGGCAACAATACTGTGCTCAATAAAGAACTCTTTTTACAGATTTTGCTGTTATCCTTAAAATGTGAGCTTTCATGTAAAATAAATTTTCACACTCTCTGGCTGTGGAAATAGTCTTCTGGCCCTAAATCAATAGATTTCTGTCTTATTCACTCTGCAGTCAAGACAGACCAACAATATAACACCTGGAGAGGTGCGAATGTCTTTCATGTGAACGAGACTTCAACTTCAAAGTCCGACTTTGGCTCCTTTAGTGCTTACGGCTGTGCTACAAATGTGGAGACAGCCTGTGACTAAGTCACAGGAATGAGCCTGGTTGCTTCCCACTGCACTTGCTGGGGATCACAGGTTACAGGTAGCCTTAGCTCACTGGCCCTCTCAGTGAGCATGGCCCCAGGTAGCAGCTCTTTGCACAGACTGTTTTGCCGCTTCAGTGTGGACAGCCTGCCAGGGTTGCTCTGCCCGCTTTGCTGTACAAGCCTATGTAAGGTTTTAGAGCCTTGCCCCAAGGTACACAGTTGAACAAATACCACCATTCTGCAAAGTTGCATTTTTCATGTGATATCTGGCACATACATGGAGTATTATGCAATCTTGCTTGGGGCAAACAAGTGGCAGAATGGCCATGGTGCTTTACACAGGTAAGTAAATGAAACCCAAACCAAACTGAGCTGCATGCAGACAAGTTTATAGTCTGTTGCTGTGTGAAGTCCTTAAGTCCCAGAGATAATTACAAGAACTTTTACAGAGTTAAGGACTCACTGACTTCTTATGGAAAATATTGACAAATGTTCAATACTGGGAAACAATCTGCCCTCTCATGAATTATAATTGCAAAAAGTCTCCGCTCTATCCTCATGGAAATACTGATCAAAACAATTTTGCTTATGTATCACACTTAGGAAAAAAAATATGTATGTATTTTCCTGTAAAAGAAGAAAGGTTGTATTGATAGATACATGAGTGTACCAAATATTATTGGAAAATGTTGAAAGCAGCTTAGACACTTAAAATTTTCAATGTAAAAATAATCTGAGAGAAAACTAAATGTAGTACTAGAACTATAAGGAATCTTTCTGAAAACTCTGCAAAAGAAAACAAAGGTGAGGTTATCTTTTGGCTTCCTAATGATTCAGGATAAATATCTTAAGTATGATACAGTATCCCAAAACTTAGCATGTGCTAATATATAACTGATTAGTTATATATCTTCTTCCATTATTTCCCTTATTTCTCTCCCATTGCTGATGTCCTGTGGTATTTAAGTTCTTTGAACATCTCCCATGTAACCCAACAATAATCTGATGTAGTCACCCAGGCAGACTCTCTGAGGAGACAGGCATGTGCCTCATTACAGTACTCATACGGGTCAGTTTTCCTGAAGCCTCTGAGAGAAGCCCAAGAGGTTAGATGCAGTGATACTTTCACATAAGAGTATGAGCAATCTGAGTGCTAGATTTTGCTCAGCCTGAGGAGGACTGAACATGTGTTTAGGAAGGATGGCTAGCCTATGAGTTATTCTTGGCAAAGATGGCAAGAGTGACTTTTTGGCCAAGATAGGAATTTCTATAACTGTGAAATGTATTATTTAACTTTTTCACTTTTTATACAACAAATGCTGTTTGAGCAATGTAAGAAATTATAAAGTAGAACTAAAACATTTTAAATATATAACAAATAAACATAAATATTTAACATACTGTATTTCTAAGGGGCTTCCAAAAACTATCTTTTAAGCATTAGAAGTCTTAAGAAAGTCCTCAGAATTAAAACATCTATTAAACAATTTCACCAGTTTGATTAAGCATGATTAACAACCATTTCATGCAGATCTCCTTATCAGACAGTATGTACAGGATAGGACAATAAGGGTGTATAAATACAGCCTGATACTGAAAGACTATCAGCTTAAACCTACACCAAAAATGAATGTTCCAAAATTTCATGCCTGTGATTTGATCACTGTAATTGAAATAGCACTTTTCCAATTAGCAATTTGAACAGCTTGAGCATTATATATATATATAAATTCATATAAAATAATGTGTTCCATAATAGAACTAGTTCTCACAGATGAACGATGATGCTTTCAACTAAATGAAAGTATTTTTGTTTCAGTATTTCATAGCAGGTGTGCACTTTTTTGAAAGTCTGATTTTTGTTACAAAAAAACTGACACCTTCTCCAAAATATAATTGAATTTTCAACTAACATTTTCACTTATTCGGTAAAAAGATTCCAAGAAAGGAGTTGTCTCTACATGAGACTCACAAGATTGCTGTTTTCTCCTGCCAAAAAAACAGATATTTTCCTGCCTCTGATTAAAAGGAGCATTAAATTATAGTATAGGGGAAAAAAAAGATTTCTAATTGCATTCTGCAACCATTTCTAGTTAACTGGCTAAAGAGGAGAGGTATCTATAAATAAAAAATATGTCTTTTTGTTGTTGTTTTCTTAAATAGGGGTCAGAAAACTTTGGAATAGTAACAAATTAGATTCTGATGTACAGGATTTACCTTCAAAGTACCCAAACCATAAGACTCATAGTCATCATCCATACTCATCTTATGGATATGAAAAATCAAAATGAAATTAGAAAAATAAATTAATGGAACAAAAATCTACTAGAAACAAGGATGCTATTTCTGGCTCTATCCACATATAAGAGAATTCGAGTGGCACATAGCTCCTTTCCTCTAAGTATAAGAACAAATAATAGCTTAAGACAGAACAGAAGGGAAGAGTAATCTCCCTTTTCCTCCCTTGACAAGCAATTAACTCTGTTATCTCCAAGGCAGATTAACTATGGCCCTGGTTTGTTTATACTTGTGACACCTGTAACCCCAGAAGTGATCCATCTGTGTAACTCCATAACTCCAGTACACACTGCATTGCTATTTGAGTAATTAGTACAATTAGTTTCAGCAGAAAAATAACTCTGGTCTCAAGAATGGGCAGAAGGAAGAGTAATACATAAGGTATAGGAAAAAGTAGGGATTGTTGGAGGAAGAGTATAAATATGACAAACATGTAAAAAAAATCACTTTTCTGTCTTTTCCTGCCTGATGGTATATTTCAGTCTGGGTATTCAGAGGTGAAGAACTAGAGAAGTTGACCTAAAGAAAAATTATATCAGTTTTCCCTTCAGCCATGTGTCAGATTGGATCAGTTCCTAATGCCAGAGCAGGTAACGAAGTTTTTTAGCCACAGTATATGCAGAGAGTCAGTTATTTGGGAAGAGTTAGTGTCATATGTCCTTTATTTTTAGTGTGTCTGGAAGACTGCACAGAGGAGCCCTAGTCTATTGCTGCAGTCCCTTCAGTAATAATACACCTAATTAATAACAATCTATTATATTGTTTATATTATATAAAACTTCACTTTTCTTTCAGGAGCCAGATGCAGTCTTCAATAATCACTCAACAAAAGGGTTTTACACTTTTAAACCTCAGTGTTTAAGTTCTATCTGATCAGCATTGTATGACTTCAACATCTGTGCGCTCCAACTGGTTCTAAATGCATCATGAAAAAGTCTTTTTAAAAAGGCTGTCTCTTTTTAACTGTGTTTATTTGATTGGACTTGTTGAAGCAATTTAGCAGCAACATTATGCTGCTATTTTTGGTGCCTCTTTAGATTAAAACTAACCTCCTTGCCCACTCAAGCAAAACTACATCACTAGATTGATTATAAATTGGATTGGTGACAGTAACCACTGTCTTACTGGCTATGCTGAACAACTAGGAAGACACAAAGGGCAAGATTTACAAAGTGGACTTGGACATGTAGTTGTCTTGTTAGGTGCCCCTGGCAATTACAAAATCCAACTTATCTGTCACCTGCAGTCCTAATTTTTGTTCACACGGGGAATGATACTGACCAAATTTCATGCTTTGCTTACAGCTAAATTTGAAAATCATTTACAAAACCATCCTTATTTCACTTGCATATATAACCTGATTCAGTAGGTACACTCAGAGTCCCTGGTTGAATAAATAATGTCAAGAAAATATTTCTTGATAAGTAATTAGGGTTTGAATCTGAAATATGGAAAACTAGATGTAATTCCTTGCTATGATCTGGAATAGCACTTCATAGTTAGAATTTTCATGTCCAAGGAAATCTTATTTCTTGGCAGTACAGCAGCACAGGCAGCAGGTTCCTTATTTCTCTTTCTTACTCTGATTTGCTTTATGCATGCTAAAATATTTGCTTTACCTGAAAATAACAAAGACTCTGAAGACAGATTATTAGGACAGTCACCAGGATCCATCTCTTCATTTCATGTTTCCTCCTTACTGCAGAAAAGTTTAACAAGACCTGCTCGTCCTGAAATATCATGCCTTAAAGAGACATCTCTCAACATAAGCACATTTTGCACAGCTCAAGTGAGCGTTAAGTAACAGCTATGGGAAGCAAAACTTCTGTTTAGGAGAAAAATTTGGCTCGGCTGTCCAGTTTCAGGAGCGGGAATACTGTTAGGCTATCAGAAAGACAGCTGTCTAAAAGCTAGGGACTTCTACAGGGGAATTCTTCTACAATGAAGGCAGCAGAATAGGCTTTTAAACAAGCAGCCATTTTCACTGCAAAATATTTGGTTATTCCCTGAATAAATTACTTAAATCAACATATTCACTGTGAATTGATTGTAGGAGTTAAATGATGCTGATAAGTAGAAATACCCATAGAAAATCTAGTTAGGCAATTTAGCCTTATCTACTCAACTTGCCTAATTCAAAACATATCTTCTTTTGATCCAGTTTTTCTCAACGTCTCATTGACTTCTTTTAACAGTACCTTGTAAATAATTTTATATGAAGTAAATCAGTCTCGAAATAAGAGATGACAAACAACTTGGTCTCACCTATGTCTTCAGCAGATAGTTGCTATAGGGAAGGAGGAGACTTACTTAAGAGATTGAGTCAGGATTTGTGCTGGGTCTCCCATATCCCACTGTAATAGTAATTTTACTTGGTTGAAATTGAAAGGGAGATCAACTGATATTTCTGGAAAATCATGGAAATCTTCAGCACAAAAATATAACTATGTGGAGCTAACTTTTTGCTTTTTCTGTAAATGCATGAAAAAGAAATATGTAGCAAAACACTATATTTTTAATGAGATGATAATAAAAAAAGTTTGAAGTGAACCTGTATTGGTCTTTTTTTTTCCATTCATTCCTTCTGAGACTTCTTGATTTTGCTTTTTTTTTTTTTTGTATATCACCAAGTCTCCTTTCTGGGAGGGAAGGAGGCAATGTTTACATAATTTTCCTTTAGAAAATTAACATATTTTAAATCTTATAATTTATATTGCCCTTAAGAACTGATGTTCCTTGAACTTGTTCCATCATAGGGAAGCTCAGAGCACTGGATTTTGCACTTGGACTAGAAAGTGATGAACCTTACCATCTTTCTCAGTTCCTTCAAGCAGTGAATACTATTATCTCATTCTGAGCTCCAAAAATGTGATGTCTCACTGCCTTTATCGTGAAGACAGGTAGTTATATTCTGAAGGTCATAGTAATCCAGGACCTGCTCAATCAGTGGCTGGAAAATAATAAGTGAAACATTAAATATGACTCAGTGTGCTATAAGGAGCAAGTGCAGATAGCAGAACAGTGGGTACAGGTATTTACTGTATTCAGGCATCAGTAAGCTTCATCATGATAATTAGTTCCTGAGGTAAGGAAGATATAAATGATTAAGGTCATTTCTTCACCAAACAAATAGTGAGAAGTCTTTCAGTCCTAGTGTTCCAGTATAGGTTGCTATTTTTAAGTCCAGGTTCAGAGAGGAGTATAGAAACTAAAGGCTGTTCTGATGATTTGTGCGACATGTCTTAAAATGAAGAGAAGAATATGATGGAAAGCTCCCCAGGGGCTTTCTTCTGCCTGCGGACATAACCTCTGTCTTACCTGGATTTAGTTTCAATTAACTTCTCATCAGCTATCTGCTGATCTCAGTCAGGCACCAGACCAGTCAGGGAGTCCGATAAGCTGTGACAAATAAACAGACTTGTATATAATCTGCATAATATTCCTGAGTTCATCATATCTTAGCTTTGCTTGAATGTTTGGTAACTGTGGCATCCTGATTCATCATTACTCTGCATTTTCCACTGTTTTATTACACTTCCACATAGTGGCTGTAAAAGCCACTTTTCTCTGATTTCATATTTTGCTTTTTTCTTTTTTTTTGGGGGGGGGGCATGGATCTCTAGACATTTTATTTATGTGTTTATAGTCTATATGTTATATTTTTTACTTTTCTTTGATTTGCCAAACAACATCTGAATCCCCAAGATATGTAAATCACTAATTACCTATATAGTCAACTAATTACCTATATAGTCAAGATAATGGTGTAAAAAGATTTGACACAGATGAGCAAATTAAATGCTACCACAAAAAAAAGTTTATCCAGAACTAGATACATTTTAGAGAATATTCAAAAATTGCATGCAAGCTCACCTGAAAAACAAACAAACAAACAAAAAAACAGCAACAACTTTAAATATTGAACTTTAAATATTGGTCATGAACTGATATTAAAATATCAGTTTTTTGCTACCACTTGAAAGACAGCTTCCATAGGGTTGTTTGATATGTCAGAGACTGTGATAAAAGATAGTGTCTAGTTAGAACCTGTCTGAAAAAAGAAATCAGTCTCTAATTCAGGAGCAGAATGATGCTGAGATAAACCTGATTTTTATAAGGCCATCAGATAGGCACCAGATAGGCATAAGAGAATCTGATAATCCAGAGAGTTTCTAGCTGCTTAATAAAGTGAGAATCTAGAGAGGTTCATAGTAGAGAAAAAGAGTTCTATATCAGAAATAATTTCAAAAGTCCTTGAATGTACCTAGCATATTCCTAAGGGCAATATCCATTCATAAATGTTACATAATCTCCCATAAATCTGAGAGAATTATTACAGAGAAATTCTTAAGTGTAAGCTTGTTTTTATTTTAATGTGTAACACTTGGGAAAAAAACATAAAAAAATAAGCATCCAGTTTCTTCTTTCTTATGGAATATGAGGCAGGGGAGCTGCTGAGATGGTTGAAGAGTCCTAGCATACCAAAACTTTTCAGAAAAATCAGAATGGGAGATAAGAATGACATCTCTCTTTCCAACCACCTTATTTTGGCAGGTAGTCTAAGATAACACTTTCCTCCAGTCAGTATGTTTTTTGGTGCACTCTTTAGATAGGTTAATGTCAGACTAGTACTGTAATATTCCTAACAATCTGCATACATGCTACAAGGGACATTTTGCACCTTCCTAGGTTTTACAAAAAAAGACTGCAGACAAAGACTGAGAACAGAGGATATAGCCTAAGGAAGTGCAGTTTAGGAAGTGAGTAAAGTAAGCAGTGAATATTTTGCCTCCTCTTGGAGAACCCATACAGATGAGGGGACATCCCAAATGCCTGGAGAAATCTTCAACCCTAAAAGGAGGATCTCCATTGATAGTCCCGGACAATGATTAAATGGTTAATTTCTAAGCAGTGCATCTAAAAATTAAAATTCACTTTTGTGATGAGTAAAGGGAAAGAGATAAAGGCTATTTTTGTGTGTGATTGTTGTTGTTACACTTATAGAATTATCCTTAGCAAAATACAAAATATTTAAATGAACTTATATAAAAACATTGGGATCTACTAAAATGGTAAATGGTAAATATCAGAGCAGAATCTAGCTACTGCAGGACTACGGATATACTTCCTTTTCTAGATCTGATAGTGCTTAATACTTCACAGAATCACAGAATCACAGAACCACAGAATGGTTGAGGTTGAAAGGGATCTCTGGAGATCATCAAGTCCAACTCCTCCGCTCAAGCAGGGACACCTAGTGCTTGTGGCACAGGGTCTCATCCAGGCGGGTTTTTGAAGATCTCCAAATAACCAGAATAGCGAAATAAAGTCATAAGAAATCTTAAAAAACAACATTTACCAGGTCATTTGAAAGACAAGATAAGAATTCAAAATGATCTCTTCAATTTGTCATGATCATCGGTTGCAGTTGGATAAATGGCAGATGCAAATTCTTGATATTAATGATAATAAAAAATGCAAAAAAAATTGCAAGATAGCTAAGCAAATTAAAAGGGAATACAATTGCATTAAGAGGCGAGCATAAGTGCTAGTGAGCACAAGTGCTAATGAGCACAAGTGGCCAGGGAAAGGCCTCTGTTTAGTACTGTACATTGATTTCAGAATGGCACTTGGGAAAAATCTAGACTAGTTAGAAAAATCCAAATGACATCTTCCAAATAGCTACAAATTGTAGAAGACTTGAATGTAAAGATAAGCTAAAAGAATTTTCCCCCGATTAGTCTGGAGAAGATGGAAATTGAACATAATACACTTTAAATATATGAAAGGTTGCTATTAATGTCTGTGATCATTGTTCTTTATGTCCCCTGAGTGCAGTACATTAAGTATTCAGCTTAATTTACTGCAAGAGGAATTTAGGCTAGATCAGAAAACATACTTCAAACGAGGAGGATAGCTAAAAGTTGGAACAAGTATTTTTAGAAGAACCATAATTCCATACTAGCTTATGGTAGGTCTGTATGTATTTGAATTGTCTCAAAAATGGAGATAAAAATATTTGCTTTTTTTTTTTAATCTTTCCATTTTTATGCCTCTCACTTAAGTAAGATTGTATGTAACAGATAAAATTTATTTTTCTGTTTAAGGTTGTCTTTCCCTTGAGTCTGTAATGATTTTTATATTCAAAATACCACAATCAGTTTTATCAAGCAATCTGGGAGCTATTAAGCTTACAGAAAATTGCTCATAACTTGCTTATCTGGTCTTGACACAGAAATAATCATGATGCATAAATATGTTAAACAAGGTTTCTGCTAGATTAATTACTAGTAGCCACTAAGACATAGACAAATTCTAAAAAAAAAAATAGTAAAATAGACCATACAGATGATAAATTAAAAATAAATTGTAGAAGTTAATAATTATTAAAATAATTATCGGTTAAACTAAATAAGATGAATTGATAAAGCATACTTTTGTATTTTTAGAAATATAAAAGCGAACCTAAATGTAAAGGCAATGTAGGATTAAGTAAAAAAAAATAGAAAACTATATAAAAAACTATAACAACTACAGAATGAAAGATGCTTTTGAGACATTACTTATGTTATGATGTATCCAAGAAAATATGTTGCCAGAAGGGTATCAATGAAAGCTGAAGGACGTATCCAAGAAGGAAATTAAAAGTTTTAGAATTGCATGCAGTTCTTTCTTGAATGATGAGTCATGCTTAAACTAACAGGGACACAGGAAGATGTACAGAGGGAAGTAAATATGTTTGAGTCTTGAGTTCATTTGCTTCTGTGATGAAGGAACAAAACAACCCAGTTTTAGCAAATTAAAGAAGGAGATTCTTACAATAGGAGTCCAGTAGAAGACAGCAGACTTTTAGAAAGAGGCCGTGAGAAGAGCAGTGGTACTTGATGAAGCACATCATGTCCCTCTTCAAGTATTGAAAATCATATATGAAAATGTTGCTTACACTGAGAAGCACATAGTAATCGAATAATAGAAGGAATTTATTTTATTATATCAGCTTGGTCATATGCTAAGATAACTGATGTTGGTTTTTTTAGTTAAGAAAGAGTCACCAGTCATGAGCCATTCTCAGAAAATTTTGCTGATACTTACTGAACATAATTGGATTACAGTTAGTTTGACAATACTATTGCTATTTTCAATAGTAATCTGAATGTTGATTTAGTCAGATTCCAAGGATAATGGAAAAATTTGCATTTTATTATTGTTAATTGTACCATTGACATTCTAAAAGAGGTATAGCAGTAACTAGCAGTGTATTTATTTGTTTCATAAAATTAGCCTGATGAATAAAAGGATAGGTGAAATTGCAATTAAAGGGGAAGAGACAGAAGAAATTATCATAAAGTCAAGAGAAAAGACAATAGAAAATTTACAAGATCTGTGGTAAATAGCTGTCACAAGAATTCCATGGTAGTGACGTTTGTATTGTCTAGTATTTCTACTTCAGCTACATCAGATAGGAATGTGTATTCAGGTTATTGGAAAGGAAAATTCATCAATATAATGGAAGAAATAGACAACATTCAGGTGATATCACTAAATATGAAACTTACTTATGAAATTCAGCATTATTATAATTGCAAGCTAAAACCTTTAAAAGCAAATACATGTTCTTTCAAATGTGAGAGGGTTAGCAGAAAATCACAATTCTAGGGATTTCCATGGGTATATGAACTACAATATTTTCCACAATCTATCCAAACAATAGAAAATGAAATATTCACTTACTTACTTATATATTGCATAAATTGAAATCAGTGACACTTCTCCCCTCTCCTCTTACAAAAGGCTGTTAAACCCTTATGTGGAATATAGTACTTAGTTTCCACTTTCCTGCATTAAAAATATTGGTGATATTCTGCGCTTAAAGCATCCTGAATGATTAGGATACTCTAAGAGCTTATATTCTAAGAGCTAATTTTATGAGAATGAAAAATGACCTAAATGTGTTAGGGGATGAAAAAAAAAAAAACTCAGGGAGAGAAAGCAGAGATCTCTGTACATGGAAAATCAGGACCAGAATAAATTTGGGAAGAAGGCTTATATAATGTAGAACACTGCTGAAAAGATTAACATTCAGAGAAATGAATGAAATACTACTCAAAGGGTGCAAGCACAAGTACTTTGAGTTCTACGGAACTCTGAATCCTAGGCAGTGTAGGATGACAGGTGTTATTATAGTTATGATAATTTGTAAGACTACTTTAAATGTTTCACACTGGCAAATATAATTATAAGGAGATAGATGATAGTCCATACCATGATTCACCTCTGAATAAATAATTTATTTTGAATAAGAATTTTAAAAATCTATTTTGAATTTGCTTCCCAGGTGCATCCTGCTCATAATTAATATTTTGGTATAAAAAAAACCTGAAACAACAGAAACTGAAATGACAATGCTTCTGTCTCTGTTTTAATTAACTGCATTTTGTTGAAATAAAACTTTTATGACATTTTTTCCTCAGAGAAGGAACCTGTTTAAGTTCCCAGACCCAACTCTTCTTTCATCATGTCACAAATTCTAAAGATTTGAGCCTATGTCTTAACGTTGATTGTTTATCAATTAATCATCACAGTAAAATTTATCATTCTTTTATTGTTTTGGAAAATAAGCTACATACAGACCCCAAAGTTTCATTTGGGCAGAAAGAACTAACTATTACAAACTCAATAAATAAGATCCTTGGAGATGCTACAAACAGCAGAAAAAAATAAGGAATAAACGTCAGTTAATTTTGGTTATCCAAATTTCGAAAAATGTAATATGTTGCTAATAAGTGCTTGACACTTTCTGGAACACATTCTAAAGTGTCTTCAGTTGGGCATCAAAAAATAGTAATTACTTTTGATTGTTGAAAACCTTACACTTCTCCCTATCAGGTTTGAACGCGTTTTTTTTTAAGAAGTCCTTACAGGTGCTTATCTACAATAGCACGGTATTTCATCTATACAAGCTAAGTTCATCAGTTTAGCTTGATTTCAGAAGAGCCTCATCAAATTACACTAGCTGAGATCCAGACAATAATTTAAATATACTTAAAATGAACAACCCAAAATCTTATACTTTTTTATTCTACTTTAAAACCTCTTTATTTTTTTCTATCTTTTACTAAGGCTTCATCAACACTGTCTCCCCTGGGAAGCTTTAATTGTATATACTGGAAATGCTTACTAGCAAATCAATCCCATTGCTGCTTCTTTCATACAAGTATTCTGTCAATAGGAATTGCAAACTTTCCATGTTCTCAGTCTTGTCATTTCATCAGTTAGTTAATATCACCAAAATTCAATATGCAAATGACGGGTTTTAGCCAGAGGAGAAAAGATGAAATCAGCCAACGATGGGCTTAGAGCTTCAGGGAAAGAACCGGGAAAAATGCACTTCTTGCGTCTATTGGGCCTTGCATGTTCAAAGTGCTGTATGAACATTCATTAGTGAAAAATGTCTCCTTTCATCCTTTGATGCTAATTACTGATAGAAGTAGCAAAATGCTAGCAGTGTTAATGTGCACATGCCCTGCACAATGTCGTACTCTACCATGTATTAATTGGTATGAGAGAAAGAAAGGAAACTTTTACTGAAAATATTCCAGGGAAGTTAAAGCAGCAAGAGAGGTAAAAAACAAAGTCTTTGAAGGTAACAAGATATAAAAGGCAAAGAAAATAAGCAAACATGAAGAAAATAGCTAGCTGTGATAGGGTCTATAATTGTCATCATAGTGAAAAAATAAATATTTTTTTAAAGATGAATCTCCATTTATTCTCATTCAACTTGCTGCCTGTATTCAGAGAAAAGAGTAACTGTCTGCTGTCTGAACCTCAATTAAATATTATTAGTAAGTCATTTTCCAGGATAAGTCTGTTTTTTTCCCATAGGAGACTTGTAAATCACACAAGGTGACCACTGTGCAGTGTGAGGACTGTGATCTCTGAAAACATTTCTTGGAATACTTCTCTTTCCCCCAGCAGCCATTAACTGGAATGCTAATGTGGCATTCCACTAGTTGGTTTTATTTTAGAATAAGATCTCTGCTAGTCTTTCATTTTTATTTAAATCATATTTTTCACACTAATTTTCCTTTTCAAAGAGATTTTTTAAAATACTTTTAAGAATAACATCTCTTCATTCCTACGGGGAAAATCTTATTTTTTATTATTTTCACATTTCCCTTGTTAACTTGGCAGTAAGGAAAATTGAACTATTTCTGGGTGGTGGGATAGGGAATAAATATGGGATTTTTTTCCCTATAGGTATCACTTAAAAATATATGTAATTGTTTCACATTTTACTAGAAAACTTGTATTTCAATACTTTTGAAAAAAATGAAACTATTACTATTCAAAAGAAATAATCTAATTACTGGCAAATACTTTGTTTTTTTGCTATTCATCCACCACATTCTTGGAGGTTTGAAAATGAACTGAATATTAACCTGTGTCAGCCTAAGAAGCAAGCAAAAAAAATCTCTTTTTTTATTTTTCCCTCCCCAACAGAATAATTACACTTCACCCTCCTTCATGTGTTTGCTAGAAATAGCTTTTTTTGCTGCCAGCTGGTCTGGTGTATATATATTTATATATTTTCCATAAATACTTTATGCTCAGTCTCTTAGGGGCTATCCTAACATCACAAATACGTGGTATAAATTTGATACCACAAGAGGTAGCAAGCACAGCTAGTCCACTCCAAAGCAGCATACGCATCTATGATATTACACAGAAAACTGATAAAAAAGAAAATATCACTAATAAATGGTGTTGACTCCTAAACAAACTCCCAGTGAGTTTCAAGTGGCTGCATTAAGCAGGGGGGTTGGACTAGATGGTCTCTAGAGGTCCCTTCCAAGCTCAACCACTCTGTGATTCTGTGATTTATCATGAAGGACTCTGTGTACTGTAATGAATCTCGGGGGCATGGAGATAGCTATGGTTGTTTCACTGTTTGTTTTCCCTGCCAATTATCTATCTTTCCTGAGGGAACTAGAAATTCATTACCATTATATAAAAATATCAGATTAAATGGAAAATAACATGATGAATTTATAATTAATTTTAAGCTCTCTATCTCATAAGTCCATCCACAGTCTGCCTTCACTAATTAGAAAATAAAAGTTCCATTAACCATATTTATGGTAAAGCAGGTGGCAAACACTCAATTATACTTGAATGTAGAACAAAATCTCAATCAAAAAGAAAAAAAATAAGTGTCTTTGCACATTACTTATTTCTTTATTAGTACTTGAAATTTTGATTCTGAATCTTTTTGTATTTTACTGAGAGATTAAAAATAAATGTAATCTACTAAAATAGAAGTTTTATAATCTCACATTTTCTGCTTGCTAAATGTACTGGCATGCTACACTGAGCTCCCCTGCAACAGAGCTGTGTTGTGCATGCAAGCAAAATTATTTATTTACAATATTTCGGTCACTTTGTCAATAATGAACTTAATTAAGAGCTTGGAAGTCAGCAAAAGAAACAAATAAATGGAAATATGAACTGGATAAAATCTTCTGGTTTTATCATCTGGGTATCATATATCACATATTCACTTTTATCTTATCTTGACTACTGGTGTGACCTTTTGTCTGGAAGAGGACATTGAAATGTCATAAATCTAGTGAAACACTGAAGGTTACTTTCTTTTTCATGTTATATTAAAATAAGCGGACTATGCAATGCAGTTGAGCTAAAACAACAAATCTTTTTTATGAAATAAAAACTGTTTAGATTCTTTTTTCTTTTTAAACTACAAGAACATTATTGCGAAAAGAAAAAGAATCTAATGGAATAGTAAAATAGGCAGATACATTTTCTTCCCTGGCATTTTTGGAGAGGTTTATTTAAAATATGTATCTACTGTGAGAATATGGATGCTATTTTAAAAAGAAAATTCAAATACGCATTTAGGACCTTATGCTACTATCAATCTTACTGCCTGAAGTACTAAGCATGCGGTACTTTTTTCTTTTGAAGGTGATTTTATCATTTTCACACTGAATTTCTTGAACTACAGCACTTGCTTATGGAGGAGTCTCCAAAATACCACAGTTTTAAAAAAACGTATGAGGAGGCATGGGTAAACAGATACAACAGATGCCATCTAAACAAGCATCACCCATAAAAAATTATGTGACAAGTTGTGTATTGGAAATTCATACAATAAAATCCATACAAACCATATCTCAAAGCCATTGATATCTTGTGTGCACCAGCCTTGGCATGCAATCATTTGGAATAAAGCCAGTGAAAAAAACCCCACAGACCCAAATATCATTGGTGTGTTCTCTATTGCAGGAAGAATTAGCTAGCAGTAACTTTGCTATATTTCTGTGCTGTGCCAGAGTTTCTTTGCTCTATTTATCAAGCTGGCTACACAGGCAGTGTTAACTGCAGCACTGTGATGCTGTTTGCACTCAGTTTGATTGTTCCCTTCAGAAAAGCAAGAGTGGGAAAACGGTAGCACACTGGTCCTCTCTCAATAACTCCATCCAAACTTCCGCAAGAAATGCAAGACTTTTCAGCTAGTAGCCACTCCTGTGAATGCACGATCCAGCCAGAAAACAAGGCTTTCATTCACTTTAGTTCTCATCATGGGCCCTCAAAACAACAAGGCCAGGGTCCTAGAAACCAAACCCTCCATAACTTGTCTGCTCCGGGTTCAGAAGTCTAGTCCCTTAGCATATTAGTGAAACTCATCCCCACAGCAGTTTATCACTAGTTACATCTGTACTAATAAATCATTCTATGATATTCCAACCTTAAGCATTCTATGAAATCAAGTCTGGCACATATGGCACGTGAGTGGTCATGATGTTTCCTCCATCCATCCTGTTCAGTGGTTAGCGTGCTTTTACCAAATAACTCCCAAACACTGCTCAAGGCAGAACACAAGCCAAGAGCTCTTCCCAACAGACAAACAGAAGACCTTTTCGATAAAGGAGAGTTTAGTTGCACTAACATAAGCCATTTCATGCGAGGGCCCAAGAAGAGCAGGTGATTTTATTCACCTTATTTTATTATAGTAGCACAATTCTAATAGCAAAAAGGATCCACAAATCTAACTTTCCTTCAGCTTTTTTATTCTTGATAGAAAGATCAACCACTTCTTTCTTTTGACTCAGATCTCCAGAAGTAAGCATATGTATTTATTTGTTTATATATTTATATCTATTTATATATTTGCAGAATCAAATAATTCAGCATTCATGGATTTTTAGGATTGAAACTAGATACAGAAGAAGTCTACAGGACAACCTGAAGCTGGGTCCATATTTTTGGAATTCGAATAACTGAATCTCGGGACTCTCCTTTTTTATGCTACCTTCTAGGTGTTTGCTGCTTGACCGTATTTTCATGACATGACCTGGCTCTTACACTCATATCCCAAAGGCTTAGTGCATTCTGAATTGTGTCAGTCACAATTCCACACTTGCAGCACTTCACAACCAACTCAAGGCAGCTTGACTTCCTGAATTACATTGTCTAAAAGACACAATATCAAAACATGAATACATTAACATTCCCAAGACTGTTTGAGACAATTAAAGGCAAGTACAGAAAGGTACATATTAGGTGTTTTTTTCTTTTTCAGGGATTGCTCAAGGAGCTTGTGCATTACATTTAGAGGTTAAATGGCTAAATTTTGCAGCCATTACTAACCATTTCTTTTCTGTTCTGAGCAGTTCTATATCATATTTGAAAATCTCCTTTGAAGTCTGCCAAAGGCTTTCAGATTACTTCACAGTGTTGACTTCTTCCCACTCAATAATCACACAAACCACTGCACTGTCAATTTGCAATTACATAACATTCCTATGGCAACCACAGCAACTGCTTACATGGAAAATTAATATTAGGAGAGTAATTTTTAGTCATCTTTTAATATAAATTTGCAGCTGGAAAACTCTGAGGAATGGCATTATTATGAGATAGTGCAGCTCCTTATGGAAGATCAAGAGGGTTCCTTAAAACTGTTCTTTGAGGACTGCTTGTTAAGTGGCCACTTGGAGCCTAATTAACATTTTGACTTCATACTGTTCTCATCTCAGAGCCCAGTCAGATCTGTTGGTTCCAAAACAATATATCTAAATTCTTTCACCATCATCCAACAAGCTCCTAAGTGCTAGTTAGTCTCCAAAAAGTAAAGTATAAATCAGTTTTAGATATTTCTCAATGGGGAAATAAAAATACACACACACACAGACTCACACATGCACACCAACAAAACTTAACCTGTATTCTGAAGGTGTATTGTCTCTGCTTGTCTTCATTCACCTGTCTGCCTTACTTTATCAGATCATTTGCAAATCTTCTAAATCACTGTAGGACTGTACACATAGCTGAAGAGCCCTTGTGAAGATAATCAAAAACTTCACTATTGTTTTCAATGATTTTAAAAATAAGGCCCTATAAAAAGCACTGTCAAAGAAAAAATCTAAATTCTTTAGGTGCTGATTGGGTTGTGTTTTCATGGGTGCGTAACTTAATTTTACACCAACTGACAATTAGTACATTATATTTTGTAAAGCGTAGTTGCAAAGCTTTGGTGAACAGTAGTCCCCTCTTCATTAGGCAAATATATGGTCCACATGAAAAAATTGTTTTCTGCCTGTGTTTCTTTTTTTTTTCCTTATCTACATAGCTTGGTAGGTCAAAAACTGAAGTATCCACAGTGCCATTTCCAAACCACTTCTGAATTTCCTACAGTCCCTACACGATTTGGAGTATTTTAAAATAATGAAGGATTTTATGTGACATAAAACTAAATTATATCTTTGAGAAGTGATTTTTTTCCTAATAATGATCTTTAAGGCCAGTCTAAGAGCTGAAGAATCTTGTTGGATGAAAAACAGGTGTTCCCTGGAGGAATTATACCAGAAAGGAAAATGGGGGAAGAGTTTCACCATGGGTGGTCATACAAATGTGAAATATATATGTGTTTAAAAATAATGTATGTGATTATGATTTTTTTTTTTAATATTATTCAGATTTTAATTAATATTAGGGTAGAAGTTATTATTCAATAACTTTGTCAATTGCACAGAACTCCATGCCATGCAGAACAAGTAAGGAAACAACTAAGAGCTTAAGTTAATAAAAAAATGTAGAGCTCCATTGGTATGAATGGAATTGCAGTGGCTTACATAAGAATCCAGAATCTACCACAAAATTGAGATCTGGCTAATGGTTGTAAAATGTACTTCTTTTTGTAAATTGTGGAAGACAAACCACAACTGTCATTTTTAGGAGCAATATTGTAAGAGATGACTTATGCATACATGACACTAATGGCTTAAGACGTTAAGCTCCAAATTATTGTTTTTCTTTATTTCTGTACTACTGCTTTTATATACATATGTATTTGTTTATATATATTTAACTGATATCTCACGTGGATATCTGTTTTTAAACTCCTTTATTTATGTAAGACATTTTCTCCTTTTCCTTCTTTCATACACTTCACTTGTTTGTCTTGATATTTTTAGGGTCTGTGTATTTATTCTGGGAATAATTTCTTTTTGTCAGGATGAGTCGTGCCCACTGTCTCTTCCTCATACATACAAACACATAAGCCGACACGGAAATGTCCCTCATTTCTCCAGAGTAGGAAACCATTCTCTTGATAACATCCTATTTGTTTGATCTAATAGACCTCTTACTACAGGTATTCAATAAGCGAGAGCTACTTTCAACTCCTTTCTACCTGGATTTTTTCTTCAAATTGGAGATTGTATTACTATATTCACATTTTTTTATGACCTGTGGGCTAATGCAAAAGCAGTAAAGCAAGTAGGGGACTTTTTACTGTTTAGTAAAAATAAATAAGTATATCTTTTATATAAATTCTACATATTTTTTCCTTGCTTCTCAAACTGACTCAGGATAATATTCAGTTCATGATCAAACATTGCTTTGTAGACAGTGGGTTATGTGTGGGAACTTTAAATAGTTCTGTAATACCTCCAGTGTTTTTAGTATTATTGAGCATTTATTATGGATGCAAGTAATATACTATTAGTTCTATCTCTTTTTATAAGAATTTGAACTGAAATTTATACCTGATTGATTGATTGCTATCAGAAATTGTAACTGTAATCCATCATGTACTTATGATCATGATGTTTTTGCTTCCTTGGTGCATAGATGTGCATGTGATTCACATATATAAGTGGACAGGAAAGTGGCAATGCCTGAAAACAATACACTGGATATGCACTTTGTCTTATAAGTACATGCAACTCTCTCAGTTAGCATTTTTGCTTTTCTTATACAAAAATCTCAGTTTAAAACTGTATGTAGCTCTTGACTAGAAATTGAAAGTTGGTTTCTTCAGGTAATTAAATCAGCTAGACACAGAGAGCATAACTTCTTACTATATTTTTCTATTTCAGTCCTGGTCACAATATGTAATAACCTTTTTTGCTCCACTTTTAGCTCCTGAAGTGATGCTTCAATGACTTTTTCTTCTTAATTTGGATTAGAATCTCCTGAGTGGAAGCAATTACCTAAAAATCTCTGTAAAAGAAAGAAGGTCTCTGAAACAGAGTAGAAGGAACCATGTCCAGGAGGAGAAGATGATGAGGAAACAAAAAAACATTCTGGAAAAAAATGCATACACTTTTACCTGTATTTTTCATTTTAGCTTCATAGTCACAAGACCAAAACTATAATTATTTTAAATTGGTGTAATTTACAATCTTTTAGTCCTTGCAGTGTGTCTGCCCTGCTGTCTGAGAGACAGACTCACAAGGACATATCTTCATCTAGTGTAAATCATTGCAACCCCATAGTGGATCTACGATGACAGAATGTATTTTTAAACCTTCACAGTTACAGACATATGCTGAAATGTAACCTGCAGACTTCTATTAGTCTCCAGACTTACCAATTGATTCTAACTGAGCTTGAGAGACTAAGCCTGAATAAAATACATGTGAAAGCATCAAAAGAGAGAAATGTGGAAGGAAAAACAAATGCATAATGCATATGTATCAGTTCAATCGACGAAAGTGATATGATGAATACTTTATGAATGTACTTTATAAGAGTATCCTAACTCCCTTAGTGCATATTGTTTAAATTCAAAGTTTATATATTCTGTATATACAGATTGGATCAACAGTTCTAAACGATTTCTCTCATTCCAAATACTGGAATGTTTTTCTTGTTCTCCTTCTGAAGAGTAAAATCAGCCCAGATGCTAAAGCAGAACTTTGTCTCTATAATCCGACAAAGCATGTTGGCTCGTTTCCTTCAATCTTTCTTCTCATTATTTTAGTCTAATACATATAGGGTTTTTTTTTGTTAGCTTAGTTACTATTTTACTTTTAATGACTTGATAAAAAAGAGAGAGTTGCAGATCTCCTAGAGCTGACACAGGTCAAGACAGAGCAATTCAGTTATGAGAATTACATCAATGGATCTATTACAACTAAATCTCCATTGCCTTTTTGAATTGGTGTTCTCTGAAAAGTAAGCAGAAGGATGAAGCTGAGTTACTTTCTCTAACAAATTACAGTGAGTGCATCTGTCTGTATTGCAGAGCAACGCTGCCAAAGAAGGCAAGCCATCAAAACAGCTTCCTTGGAAATGGTAACTTCTAAATTCAGAGAAAGTGATACTTCCTCATTTACAGATTACCTAAACAAAATTGCACAAATAGTACCTAAGGGCTCACAGATACAAAATCTTTTGTGGACATGAAATTCTTCACTGTATCAATTGGATTCATTTCTGTGCTGAGAAGAATTAATTATATATTGAGAAGGATTCTTGACTTCTCAAATGATAGCTAGCTGATTCCTAGCTAGAGTGTTCACAAATGCAGCAAATGTATAAAGTTAAGGATATAAAATATTATGAGGCATTCCTACAAGTCTATGGAACTGCATATGTTTGCCCAATTTCTGATTTTAGCTCTAGGCATATGGTGAAGGAAAAATGAATCATAAAAACAAAGATACTGTCATTAAAGACAAGTAGTAGGTATGTAAAAACACATATTGCATATGTATCATTAATGAAACAAATCTGAAAGAACTACCAAAATAAGTTATTCCTTTTTGTGATAAAAATATTTTTATTTCCCAAATATTTTTCAAATCAAATATGCTCTTATAAATTATTTTATATTTACATTTTTTTTCTTCTCTCAGCTTGGATATATTGAAAATCTAATTTTATTTAGGTTTCTAGTCAAATTATTTAACAAGTTTTCATGCCTTAGTACTGCTAAGCTTTCCTGAAAATTCTAAGAGGAAATTTTCTTAAATTCTTAAATCTTAAAAAAATCCTAAATTTATTTGTTTGTTTATTAAAATAAGTTTTACAGCATTGTTGGTATTTTTTTTTCTCTTCCCTAGCAATATCTAAGTTTAAAATTAAATCTGTTTTTGTAGACTCTTCTTTAAGGATGCAATGCTTAGTGGCCAGAGTGCTTCGAAGAATTATGTAAAATTGAGGTTACATAATTACAATAAAGTATATTTAATTGTAAATCTGTACTGTTTCCATAATTGTCCAGAAAAAAAAATAGAATGAGGTTGTTAATATTCATGAATCATGAAGACAAAATTATGATAGCTATACCAGCTGGTATGTCCTATAAATGTAATAGTGGTTATCTATGGTCATTCTTTTCTCTTTTAAAGAATGAATAGCATTCCAGTCAAGGGATATGTGATTGCATTGGAAATGTGACATGAAGTTCTGGTACAATGATTTGCTGAAAATCTGTTTAACTGCTGGAGATTTAACTCAAAATTTAATTAGAAGTATCAGGATCTACATTTTTCATCAAGAGTGAATTTAGTGGCAATGTAACTATGGTACTTTAAAAATAGAAAACAAAACAAAGTTTGTAAGGAAAAAAAAGAATAAACGACAAGCAAATATAAGGAAATTTGCTACCAAATTAATACAACATGTTTAGAAAGAGTTGATGATAAACTTCAGACATTTTTGTTTATAGTAGAGATCAAAAAATGAGAGACCATTATTGCCCTATATGTGTCCATGACCATCAGCAGTGAGCTTCACATCTTATCTGTATTTCTTAGCTTAGGGACTTGCCAGCAATAAAAACCCTATAACTATCTGGCTCTATGAAAATTCAAAGTATACATTCAAGCATCTAAAAAATGTTCCTGTAGATCTTAGAGCATGCAATGCAGAGGACTACATTTTCAGCTTATAATATTAGAGAATGTTAGAAATGATTCTATTAAAATGAGGGGAAAAAATCCCTCTGTAGATGCTTTTGGAGGAGTATGACGTTTTCTGTGGAATAATTGTGCTACAGTATTAGGAGAACTTACAGATTAACATACACAAGACGCATATTCAAAGATGTAATATATGCATAATGAGATAAAAGAGAAATGTCACCGTAGCACAAAGGAGTTAGTGGAGATGATTCTCATAAAATCTGTCACATCTGCGGGTGGGTCCTTTAATACCAATACATCAAATTATGAACCAGTTTAAATGATGATATATTAATTAATTTTAATATGACATGGAGAACTTGATAAAGTTTAGAAATGGCAGTCGATTCATCACACTTTTATATGTTAACACGTAAGAGCTAGACAAAATATTTTCCCCTACTTATGAACCGTAACATGAATGTGAAACTCATTTTTTAAACTATATAAGAGAAAAGGTTGGGGTTATATTTTTTAAACAAAATAATAAAATTAATCCTTGAATCCTTAGACTTTTCTCCCCTTTCTAGGTCACACTTCTCTTTTTGTGTTAATATTTCTTAAAAACAACAGCAAAAATGTTAGTATTTTAATGAAGTTTTTAAATCAGTTAATCAGTTCTTCTGTGAGATAACTATGGGGGTAGCATTTTGATTTACCTTATGATTTCCTTCTTCAAGTTGAAAATAATATAGTTTGTTTTTCTTGAAGTAAGCAAAAAAAAAATTAAAAAAAAAAAAAAAGAACCCTGGGCAAATCTTTCTGTAGGCTTCTCCTGAGATACTGTATTCTATATATTATACTTTCTACTGCAGTTTTAAAGCTGAATCTTATTTGGAAAATTGACAGTTTATTTTAAAGGGAAAAGTTCACAATAGAATCACAATAGAGTCACAAATATCTCTAATGCTCGTAAAGAACATTGTCTGTCTGATTTTTGATATTGACTTTGCTTAGCAGAGATTGCCATGAGTTAAAATGATGTTTCCCTGAGGTGAAAGACTAGGTAAGATTTTCATCAAGGAACGGGTAGCATTTAAAAGCCATTTTCAAAGATTATAAGGCAGAGTAAAATTATTTGGATCCTCAGATCTGACCTCCTACTTCACAGAGAATGAAAAATTTCCCTTAAATAGTTCTTGCATGAATTACAGAATATATTTTAGGGAAAATAAATCTATGTAGTTGTGTTTTCAGCATTTCAAGAAATAGTAGATCCAATATATCCATTAGCCAGTTGCCCCAGCAACTCCTATTCCAAACATGCCTCATTTGAAATCTTTATTCGTCTAGCTTCCAGTTTTAGACGCTTATCTTATAAACACCCTGTTCAATTGAAGAGTATCTCAGAGTTTCCTCTTTCATTTTTTGCCTTTTTGACTATGGTCAGTATGGTCAGGTATGGTCAGATTTTAATCATCTGTTTATTTAAGTGAAAAAGTTCTTTTAAACTTTAATAAAATATATATTTTCCCAGTATCTTTATGCTTTTTACTTTTCAGCTGTGCTCCTTGGGCTGTAGGCATCAGAACAGGACACAGTACTGCTGTTGCAGCTGCACCTGTACCAAATCTAGACACTACTCTGTACCCCTGCTGTTTCTGTCCCCCTTCTCTTGCTTGATGTTTCTCTGGGTGTACGTGCAAGGCTGGCTCTAATCTTTCTTTTCTCAGCAACTCTGACTCTTTCCCCAAGAGTAGGGGTAACCCCGGCTGTACCCGTGCCTTCCTGCAGAGCCTATGGCAATGATGCCTTTCCACAGAAATGAGGGCATCTGGGATAGTGTGTACCTGGGTCGAGCTCTAAAGGAGAAGGGTTGCTAGGCCTGAAGTTTAAATAGATCCCACATTGCTTTGGAAACTCATTTGCTTCTGGCCCAGTCAGTATGATCAGAGTCATAGCCCACTAGAACGGCGTTCTCCATCCCATCTCCATCTCCTTCTCCCTACCATGAACTTCATCCATAAACACTCTGTAAAGAGGCTGAACTTGTGGATATTTTTCTGAATCAGTATCTAGCCAGTCATTCTTCTGCTCTCTTTCCTTCTGCAATTTGTGTATTGTTTGAAGATCATATCAATATTACTTTTCCCAAAGTCATTCATAAACATGCTAAATAGCTTACAGCCAAAAAATTAAACCTGTGAATCAACCTCCATAGTGACATAATAATAAATCCTTCTCATCATTACACAGAACTAACATTTAGATAACTTTTAATTGACTTTATGTAAGCCATGTTCCATGTTATTTATCAGGACGATGTGCAGTATCATGACAGTATAGAAGTCCAAGAATATTTCAGCAATAATATAATTTAAAAGTTAAATTAATAATGTTAAGAAAACACCCCAGCTAGGTTGACAAGACCTCTTTTCCAGAAAAAAAAATGTATTGTTTTGTATTAAATTACTCTCCTCTAATTCTTTATGAGTCCCATATTAAATGTTTCATTATTTTTCTTCAGACTGATTTCAAAATGATAGGCTTACAATTAAATGGATTATTCTACTTACTATTTTTAAAATATTGACAGAATATTCATTTTTCTTCCAGACGTTTCCTGAACATTTTCCATGTTGCAAGGCTTCTGAAAATCAACCCTGACAGTTTATAGAACCACAGTGGCACTTCTGTTATAACTTTTTGGTGCAAATAGGGCATAGAACTCTGTGCACTGTCAGGGCACAGACATGTGGGATGGATTGCCATCTGCTCAGGATGTCGCATCAAACGATCACAGACTATATGCATATTTAGTTGTTGATGGTTGTTGATACCTTTTCCTGTCTTTTCTTCAAGACAATATGATAATGCCTTTTTTTTTGTATCACGTAGAAGTTTTAATAGGATGTCTTAGTCCAGACAGATATTCACACAGGCTGCATATGATACATGTGTCCCATGCAATGGGTTGCTTTTTATTTCCAGCAGTCCAAGTGTACTAGTTTTAATCTTCAAAATAAAAAGTGTTTTAGGTTCAAATCCTAGGGATAACAGTGTCACCAGCTTTGCTACAAACGGAGAAATCTGAGCATGAGATGCACTGTAAAACAAAGAAGTAGGTAGTATTTCCCACAAAGACACCCCGGTGTGATGGCAGATTTTACCTCTTGATTAACTAGGCTCAAGTTCTTTTCCTTTTAACTAATAGAGTGCATTTTTCCCTTTCTGAAATGTCTTGTGATCTCCATGGGTATTTTTAAGTCAGAACCTGGTATCAGAGATAAGATCTCTGTCTAATGCATATATGGAAACAACTGTGGTTGCTTTGAGTTGAGTTTTGAATATATTGTCCGAAGTTCTGTCAGACATTAGTTTGGACAATCTACACACCAAATGAACACAATTGATGGATAAAGATAATAAATTTTTACTTCTTATTTTGATCCAAACTTTGAATATAAAAATAAAATAATTTAGCAAAAGCTAATCAAAGTTTTCTAAAAATTATGAAGGCATGCAGGATATTTAGTTAGGTGGGCATCCACACATCTCAAGACAGTACTCACACTTCTGATTTAATCCTAACTGAACTGAAAAACACTGTACCGAGAATACTTCAGTTGTAAAACTCATATGGGAAGATGACATTGAAATATTTGGGTAAGAGTCATGTATATTTTGACATTTTCTTCACTGCTGAAGAATTTGTGTGTGCCATAGTGTTCAATCAAGTCAAAAATACTGATCTACTGTTAAGAATTTAAAACTTATATTTTAAACCCCGTATTTAACTTTTAGCACTTTAAAAACAAATATGTGAATATGGCAAGGGGAAGATAAGAAGTAGGTAAAGAGAGAGAGAGAGGGAGAGATGGGCTAGAAAGGAAATTGCTCGCATATACTTGTTTGATATATAACCTATTTAATAGAGGATTTTAGAAGATGCAATTACCTGTACTTCTCATGAGAGATATTTTTCTTTCATTCTAGCCATCACAGTCAAACAAGAAATGTGGCACTTTTTTAGTCTTGTTAATACCACCGAATGAAGTAGAAAGATGGTATCATGATTTTTCATAAATCATCATAGTCTGATGTACTCTTTTTACATTTTCTATAAAAGTGCATGACCAATAATACATTACATGTTAATTTACATCAATTAAATGCTGATGAAATTTACCTAGTTTCATGGCATGAAGTGGATTGGACATTTAGCTTTAGAACAAATTCAGTGCAAGCAACATCAGAAGTCTTTCCAGTATGACTAATCTGCCTGGAATTAGAGTCTTGCTTAGTCTCTAATGTTCATTTATTCTTAATCAGACCTTAGAAACAGTTTGTCTAAGACCACACACTGGCATTTCTCTGAAGCTATTGCCTCGTTCTAACGCTACTTAGATTTTATTTAAAGAAAAAAATCAAATGCTACTGTTGTGAAAAAGACAATTTCTTGTCTTTCTTAGCAATATTTTCTCCTGTTGCAAATTCTTTGCAATAAGAACTAGCATGGCCATTATTGGTGGCAATCACGGGTAGGTTATGGAAGGAAGGTTCTAAGTAGAAAAGATTTATAACATAATTAACTAAGAATGAGGGAATTTTATAAAAGCTCACAGATAGTCTAGAACAAATATCTCTGGTAGTCTCAGATGAATGGTCCTAGTTAGCTTTTTGAGAGAGTAAGCAATTAGAAGTTGATAAAATGCATGTCCAGATTATCTACAGAATAACTAGAGCAGATACTGCTACTATCATAGGGGACTGATAGAAGTAAATGTAGCTATAAAGCTCAGACTAGAAATTAACTAAATTTTAAGGTCATTATACCTTACTCTGAAAAAAAGAAAAAAAATCTACATACTAGGTAGTTACTGGCCTAATACATGCAGACTAGGTACTCTGCATAAAGTCCATTACCTTCAGAAAAGGGAATGTAAACCAGGTGATCAAACTAAGTATTCAGTCCTTTAAACAGTCTTTCTCTTTAAAGCAGAATTCTAAAGCAGAATATTCGGTTTTACTTCATTTCCTGGGGTAGGTTGGTAATTTAAGTATACGTCATTTGAGAGAAGTCCTAAGGCCCTTGGATTCTTAGCACTGAAGGAGGAGAGACAAACAAACCTCATAATATTATATCTCTTCTGATTTTTTTTACTTCCTTCCTTCCTTCCTTCCTTCCTTCCTTCCTTCCTTCCTTCCTTCCTTCCTTCCTTCCTTCCTTCCTTCCTTCCTTCCTTCCTTCCTTCCTTCCTTCCTNGTTTTACTTCATTTCCTGGGGTAGGTTGGTAATTTAAGTATACGTCATTTGAGAGAAGTCCTAAGGCCCTTGGATTCTTAGCACTGAAGGAGGAGAGACAAACAAACCTCATAATACTCTATCTCTTCTGATTTTTTTTACTTCCTTCCTTCCTTCCTTCCTTCCTTCCTTCCTTCCTTCCTTCCTTCCTTCCTTCCTTCCTTCCTTCCTTCCTTCTTACCTCTGTATCTATAGTATTCTACTTTTTCAATTTTATGCCCTCTACAAATAACCAGACAAAACTAAAAGTTCAGAAAGCCCGAAGCAACACATTTTTTCTTGCTCCAGGATAAGTGATTTGCAGGTGAGGTTACAAAACTACTGCCACCTCCCTTCCTGTAAGGTTCCTATAAGAGCTAGAGGCACTGTTGCCCTTTCAATTGATCTTACAAGTTAGCATAATTCTTCCATTACTTCCATGGTCCTCTGGAATAGGTACGGTCTTAGCAGACTGTGAAAAGTAAAGGGGTAATTAGATTCTTATTAGCTAACATTATTGTAAGGTAGTGCTAAAATATGCTTAAGAAACACAGGAGTTACACACCCACATGAGCTTTAGTGGGTAGGACACAAATCCTAGAGTTTTGGATCCATCTTCATGCAGTTATGCATGTTCATGAAGTTCATACTTCATCTTAAGTATCTTCATGCAGTTATGTTTAGCAATAAGTACTAGATACTATAGTAAAATAGAAGCAAATAAAAGAAAACTACAGCAGTGTCTAGGAACCATATGTGTCACTTGAATGCATCAGAAGGTATACTTTACCTCTCTGGCAGTAAATCCAACACTGGGGATGAATTCAGCTCAAGCTTTGAACACCTTGGTGAAAAGTAGCTGTTGTAGTCTCCCCTCTGATAAACAGAATTTTTAGTAATAAGAAGTTAGAGACAATATCCCAACTGACACAATATAGTCCGTCTTTAGAGAGATTAAAATGATGTCTCCAATCTGTTTTCTTTCAGATATGACTCTTAATAAGTGAAGGTAGTAAAGAGCATCTTTATGAGACTGACATGTTCATACAATACAATGTCAAAACCCTACAAACTCTCATGATTTTAATTAACATGCTTTTGGCTGTTCAATTTTCCCTAGCAAGGTTTCATACCAGTGAAAGCTTCTTTAAAGATAAAGCACTCTCGTCTGCGTTTGGAGTATTTCTCATCAAATACAGCAATGATTTTATGAAATGCACAGAAACACCTTCTTAGAAGAGGTTTTGTAAGTTGTTCTTAATAGGACTGTGTCATTAATAGAAAATTAGAACTGAAAGGACTTACATGGTGTATACATTTTCACAAACTATTTCCCTTCAACCATAACCACAAAAAAGTATCATTAACTTGATAAGATAACCTTGATAGATTGTTTAGTACATTACAGATGACTTCAATTCCTGCTACAAATTTCAAATTATCGAAGTTATATATGCTCTATAATTTTGTAAAGTAATTAGTAAGAAAAGTTACATAGGCTAGTTACATAGTCAAATGCAATTCAAAAATAGGGGAACTAAAAAAAGACAACATTTTGCTGCCTCATATTGCATTGCAAAAATAAAGCTACTTTCCTAATGTGTCTGGGTGAAGAAAGTAAATATCATGGCTTTTACCATCAATAAGAACAATGTTGAGGGCCATAATCAATAACTTTACAAGCCTGGAGTCATAGGCCACCATGAAATCCATTTTGATTTAATCAGCTTTCCTATTTTTTGGGTAAAGTATAGAACTTCTGGATTATATCCAAGCAGTAAAGATACAGCAATAAAATGGTTCAATACAGCTTGCAGAGTCTTCACAATTTTTAAAACAAGATGGCAATTTAGCAAAGATTAACATCTAATTTTCTTCCTCCTCCCACGTTGTGTATCCCTCTCATTCCTCCTTCACTTTTTTTTCTTTCTTTCTTTTTTCTTTTTCTTTTTTTTTTTTTCTGGTACTGCAGTGAAAACTACTTTTTGCTGAATTTACATCTTGCTACAGCAAAAAGACACTTCACAAGCTACAATGAATTTCTGAATTGAATATCTTTAGCATTTTCTGAAAAGAAAAAAACTCATTTTTTTTTCCCTAGTGTAGCATTTGCCTTCTATTTCTTGGGCTTAACAACCATGGTGCAATGCTTGAGGTGCTGAGTGTTTTAACTGGACAGTTCAAGAGCATGAGAAGCTGCAATTGGGACAATGACTGAAAACTGGAATCAGGTTTTTTTATGTTTTGCTAGGTATGTCAAACAGATGCTTGTTTGCAATTCTGGAAACGTACAAAGAGAGTTCTTTGCTAGTGAAGCCTAACTGTATTTGACATATTTTTGTTTACCTTTAAAGTCTGCATGCAATAGATAAAACTGTGAGTATAGAGATAAAAAATGTATATCAGAAATATCCGAAAAATTTCTTTTGCCAAAGCAATACTGTGGCCAAAAACTAGAATAAACCTTCCTCTTGGTCTTTTGCACCTCCTTTTGGAGAGTCAAAGGAGGCTCAGAATGATTAATGCAGGTTTCTGACTCCTGCCTGTCCATATTCCTGCCCTGCTTTGGGAAAAATCATTAGGATTAAAACTATTCTGTGAAACTACCATATTACATTATTTGTATTCTTGCATTCCTTCTTTGTGTGTGGATCCCAGGGTGAGTATATTTTTAAGACAAGCTACCAAAAAACTTCATGATCCTCTGCTAAACACTTCCTAGTAAAAGGATAACCGTTCACAGGAAGATAAATTGGATAATGAACAACAGATCTGAAGTTCCTAAATCTTTGAACTTATATTTCATTCATTATTTTAGATTGGATAATGCTACTGTTTAAACACGTTGCTCAGTCTCCAAGTACTGGTGAAACTGGTGAAAACAATGAAATGACTTACAAGTTGCCCAAATGATGCAGCCAAAACTTCTGTGTATAAATATACAAGGATTAAATGAAACCCGCATTCTCCAATGTCCAAACACAGGAGGGCTGCTGGCTACATAGTGACATTTCTCTTCTCACAATACATATTTCAAAAAAATTAATATTATGGATGAAAGACAGTAAAAGTGATTTTCTAATATCTCTTTTTATGAACAAGCTGCTCTAGTTGCCATAGGTATGTTTTTAAATTGAAAGAAATGAGAAATTCACTCCATAAATATGCAGTTTGACCTAAAGATGATGGAGAAGTGTCAGTTTCTTCCAGATGCCTTCATGTTGATGACATACACTTCCATTTTGTACTTGCTCAACCAATTCAAAATTTCATAGTCAAAACTGAAATGCTTTCTCACAGTCTAACTGACGTACAGTTGACATATCTACTGTATATTTATGTTTTGATGCTTCTCAAAGCTGATATATACATCTTTAATTCTGAATTTCAACTGCTTCATTTGCTCTTGAGCTAGCTTTTAAGCAACATGCTTCAGAAGGTTGCTTCTTACTTTTACGTAAAAGAAGGTCTCCTATCACAATGCCTTTGAATATGTTTTAACCTGGGTTTTGCTTCTGTAAATGCAAAGTTCTTACATCCATACATAATTGAACACTTTTATATTCTTACAAATGGAAGACTTGACTGTTCAATATTTTTTTTTTTTTTGTACTTTGTTGTAGTCTTTGTTCTGGATGATTTATATCACAGGTTACTTCCTTCTCTGTGGGAAGTTCCTATTAGGAAGTGGTTAGTGGAGGACTATGCATTTTTTTCTGCAATTTTACTTTCCATTAAATGATGCTCTCTCTGCTATTTTCTTGAATTTAAATAACCACATGTATTTGCAATTGTCTCCTCTTTTAAAAATTTGTCTTACTGTTGCAGCTTCACAGATATCCTGGTAAAGGACTGTGAAGAGAGGGGTAAGAGCTGAAATACTTTCTCCAGGCTGAAGTTCTCTATTTGGCTTAACTGCAGGACAGAGAGCCAACTGCTAACATTTTGGATCTAATAGCTTAGCATCTATCAGTCAAAGAGTTACAGAAGAGACTAACAGTCTTTCTCAGAATACTTTGATAATCCCTCCCTTTTAAAACTGTTTTTTATATTGCACTGAACTATCTGTTGTGGACACAGATACCACTTGGAGGGCACCTGCTGTCAGTGTAGACTCCTCAGCCTTGGAAAATCTCTTAACAGCCTCACTCAAAGTCTTCTCCCCACCTCTGTTGCCCAAAAGGATCTCTTCCATCACACTAGTAAGGAGAGACTAAACCCACAATTTATGAAGGATCTGCTGAAAGGAAAATTAACATAATGTGAGGATGAGTCATATCTTCCTTGAAAGATGAGTGTTCTGGAGAGCTTCTTTTCCTCAACTCTAGTACTACTATATTAATTCTATTAATTTGGCACAAGCCTGTTCTACCTTCTCAATGCTGGAACACGAGAAGTTCATTGAAATTTCAAAGTGGTAAAGTAGAAACAAATAAATTGATATATTCTTCCTATAGCTTATGGAGTTCTTGGTGTTTTTGGCATTAAAATTTATCAAGACTAAAAATCAGCAACAACAACAATTCCAAAAACTCCTATATGGGTAAACATTTTTCAGAGTACATAATAAAGTAGGACATCTTAAGCTTCAGTTAAGCCAATCTCTAATTATTAAAGATAAGAATATACCTCAGTGCAGTGGAAAAATATTTCATTGTTTCTTAATATGAAGTTTTTCGCATTTCTTTTTTTAATCTATCTAGGTTTTTTTCGACTAAAGAATTTTTTAATACTTGACATGAGTTTCTATAGCACTCTTTAGAAAGACATCTAATCTAAAGGAGAATTAATATTTAAAGCTTCTTTTGATCTTTATTTGTAAACGTAAATGCCAAGTTCAAAGAATTTGGATTATGTTTTGAAATTATTGCTGTTCCAATACTATGTATTTTCTTCTAAATACAATGAAGCTTCAATGAAGCTCCTGTTTAAAATTGTCTTTGCAATTCAGAACGACAGTCCTGAAAATTTTACCATGATGAATCCCAGAAGAGTTGCAGTAAATGGAAAACCTAATTCACTTGTGAAGCAAGAGGAAGTTTAAGTTCTTGCACAACTTCTCACATATCATGGACCTGATTTTCTAATTACATATCTGGATTTGGCCCCCTCTTACTGCACATAAGCTATATTCCTTACTCAAATGACAAAAAGTTGGCCACAAAGTTTTGCCTTTTGCCTGTGGAGGCTGGAATTTACTTATTTAGGTTTACAAAGGTTACAATTAGGAGTTTAAACGAAGCAACTGTATAATGCTCGATTAGCACAATACAGGAGATAGTGGACAATGACAACAAAATACAGAGCATCAATAAGATCAAATAATGATTTGTGCATTGGCTACCATTTCCTTGTCATAACTCTTTTCTTCTTTTATTTGTTTGATACAAAAGCAGAGTTGTCGTAAACCCATAATTTGAGAATATGTTTTTCTTGCCATAGCATTAAATCCTGTATTCTAGAGAAATTTTCTCTCCAGGAAATGACTGAAGCACATGTTTTATTTTAAATCAAATAAACCTAAATGTATCCTTAAAATTAAGCATCTGCTTATTTGATATGCTTAATAAAAAAAAGACTTAACCATGTACTTAAGTATTCTTCTGGATTAAAGCCTGTTTGCTGAGTATAGATTTTTAGATTATTTTTTGGATTATAGTCCTCTTCATAGAAACACAGATGGAGCATTCAAATGTCCTGATTGCTCAGATGTCCTGACGATCTGTAGCCAGGATCTGGTATGGATTTTTTTAGTCCAGTCAAAACAGGACTTCATCTGGAGGGTAGCAGATGGAAGGAAGGGAAAAGATCCAAGTTTTTGATCTTTTTTTTTTTTTTTTGTCCAAACAGATGTTGAGATGTTGTTGAGATGACTGAGCTACAGAGCAACAAATTCAACCAAAAAGGGGTAAAGAAATACATCATAACATATGCTGATATTTGGTATATAGTTAATGAGACAGACTACAGTCACCTAAGGCTGCCATGCTGCACCTCTCATTCGGTGCAGATGATGGGATTTTTGCAATTATTATAATAGAGTAATTTTATTTTGTTTAATTTTTTGACTTTGCATTCAGTCAAGAGAAGAGCTAATAACAGTACAATACTTGCTTTAGTAAGAGTCAGATGAGACATGAAAAAAAGCAGGCAAATAAAAAGCAGTAAGAGAGTGGATGGAATTTTACTAAAAGGAGGTGAAGGATGTATCATATGGTTCTGTTTAATAGATTTTGGTTTGAGGCAGTAATCTCACAGAAAACTGTTAGATGGGATATTAAATGCAGAAAAAAAAAATAAATGTGTGTGACGGGATTTACTGTGGAGTTAAATGAAAGTTTCCCAACTCTTCATTGTTAGCAAAAGATGAGATTATTAAATTGGAATAAAAGGATACATTGATCACTTGATTGTCATGGCAAAATAATCCTGGTATTGTCAGTGATATTTATTAGTGTTTCTGCATCTTTAAAAAACTACTGCAAGACTTTGATGGTTGTTCACTGGAAGTACACCATAAGACATGCGCTCAATTTTCTCATAAAATTCCCAAGTTAAAAATTAAGCATATGCAAAACTTTGAAAAAGTTACTAATTACAATTTATTGGAGCTTGTTCTACCTAGTAACTTCACTGCTGGAATTTGGTAATTATGAACGAAGCGGATCCTAACAGGCACCTGTTTTACACTTGAAAGCTCGGAATTATCGCTCCACTGTTAACACTTTGTGATAGGTAACATGAATCAAGGAAGGAATTACATAGAAACATATCTTGACTGGAAAAAAAAAGAAATGGAATTCATAGTGGATGAGATCTTTTTTAACACTGTATGAATGCTGGGACTACAATCTCCATAGGCTTAAACAAACTGTATAATATGCAAAATCACTACACAGAAACCACATTTGCTCTTTAAAAAAAATGTTGCCAGATTTTTGGATAAAAAATCTTCAAACTATTATATTGTATATTCTAAAAATCTTTGATATATTCGGCTGACAAGAGGCAAAAAAATTTTCTTACTTTCTGAAGCAGATTACATAACAGAAAACAGTAACAGTCTACTTTTACTTTTTTACTTCCACTTTTAAGTAAGCAGATTGTAATTGTTTCCCTTTTTCCACTCTTGGAGGAAAAATGTCATAAGGAAACTCATCCAGAATACTGAAGCATCTAAGATTAATTTATTTTTGGTATCCATCAAAACAGCCTTCCACCTAAATCATAAATGTCAGAAATGCTTGAAAATGATGTTACCTTGAAATTAAAGTATTAATGGAGTTATTATGCAGTATCTTACAGTAGCTCAATCTTAAAAAGCATGGATACTGGCAACTTGACCCTTCTCATACATCATTTATCTTATCTTTTCAGTAGTTATTCAGAAATTTCATTTTTAAAGGTTGAATGTTGCCAATAATTTTATAAAACTGTCTTGAAGTCTGCATATTACAGTTTTTCTAGGTCTATGGATTGAAGTAAAATAGTTGGCAGCTATCCAAGTGACAAAAAAGTAAAACATTATTTTTACCATACTCTGTCTCTATATACGCATGTGTGTGTCTATTCCACCAAAATTTATCAAAATATATAGTATTTTCTAAAAAGACTCTCACTCTTGTTCTGAAGAAGGAAAGGTTACAAGACTTTTTTTGTGTGTGAAAATTATAATAAAATATGTCAAAAAAGACCCAAAATTGGCAAAAAACCCACATTTACATAAACTACAACTTTCACTAAAACAGACAGAAAAGAAAAAGTCTATAAGGAACTATGCATAAACAAGGCTTTAGAAAATGGTAAAAATTGAATATTAAGCATTACCAATAAAAAGAACTTGAATGTCAGGATATTAAAGCTTTAACAGAAACTTCATCACAAAGAAAGCTGGGAGACAAAGTGGATTTATCTTGCAGGAATAAAAAGCAACATGACAAAAAGGAAAATAAGAAAAACATAGAGAAAGCAAAGAATGCAAAAGACTTTAATCAAAGGTGTAGTATTGCATAATATTGCATAGCTCCTTACAAACATTCATGCTGTTAGAAAGGATAAGCACAGAATTACAGAATAATGTAGATTTTAAGGGACCTCTGGAAGTCATCTCGATCAACCACACAAGAAAACAAAACAAGAAAATAAGTAAAGTACAACAGCAGAAATAATTGTAATTAAAAACAACAAGGGGAAACAAGAGGGAATACATGGGCAAGTACAGGAAAAGGAAAAGCAAAAACATGTTGATAGCAATAACTGGATCAAAAACTATGTAATGGGACAAGAGCCAGCTGAGAACAGATTTCTGGTTAAGAGCTAAACAACAAGTCATTCAACTGGAAACAAAACAGGAAGCCTCAAGTGCAGTTTCAATAAATTGTCTAAATAGTTTCATAGCATTCCCAGAAAACATTATGACGTGCATAGAACAAAGCTGGATTCACTTCACACAAAGAAATGCTGCTTTAAGAGAGCATTCATCATGGAGAACAAATTTTCCAGTCACAGTAGCATGGAAGACTTAGTGTTAACAGGATTTCTGTGCTCTAGTTGTGAGGACTGGGGGGAAAAGTGCAAAACAATCATAAAACCTTAAGAAGTTTTTATTCCACTTTCCTGATCTCCAGTCAAATACACGTTCATAGATGCTAAGATTAATCATATGCTGGTAAACCAAACATTTCTGGTTTGAAGTCCTCCATAGAGTTCAGCACTAGTGTTGCTTCCTTTTTAAGATCTGGATTTAAATTTTCATCTGGAATCATAACCACTTGCATTCCTCCTGCCAGTGCTCCTTTGACTCCAAGTGGTGAATCTTCAAACACAAGACACTGGGAAACAAAGAGGTGAGGAGAAGGAGAAGAAAGAAGAACAGTGTTATTACAAACTCTTTATTGTTTGTTTTACTAAAGAAAAATTGACCCTGTATACAGTTTAGCAGCAGAGCTAAATTCAATTCCTGGCTCAGAGACCCTTAATTAAAACAAGCATAAACCTCTCAGTTTGAACATCTGCATGGTAATTAACCTTAAATTAATTTCAGTTCAAAAAAGTATTTATGCATATACCTAAATCCCTGCAACTGGTCATCCAGATGCTTGTAAGTGATTTGTTTTATCCGGATGAGTTTAAGCACAAGATTAAAATAAAGTTAAGCATATGCTTAAATACCTTGATAAGAAGGTAATTTAACCTTTCCAGACCAATTTTACAATTTGTCAAATAGCATAAGCAGTGTCTTCACTTACAGGTGTGACATTTCTAATATATGTGAGTGGGAGCAAGACTATAATATCTAGGTCAATAGTAGGATTTGGGACAGAGTTAATTGTCAGAATAGTGCTGCCAGATTCATGTACTGTTTGCTTAATTTCTTTCAAAGTAAGGGTGACAAAGAAAAGCAGCAATTACACCACAGCACTACTCTTAGAGGTAAATTGCATTCAGATTGAGTTACAGAGGTAAAGTGAATACTTTTTTTTTTTAATGGTCAGTAACCTTTAATGTGGAAGATAAAATTTCACTTTTCTTCATAAAGTGTAAAAAACATAGCAAACATATATGGTAAGAAAATACTTCAAAGGCAGCAAAAGCTAAGGATCAACATAAATCAATGAAATAGGCCAAACAACTAAAGTCAACCACACACGGAAAACCCAAGTACCTCAAAATCTTACAAACACAACTTTCAGCTGGATTTGCAGTAACTTCTATAAAATCAGGTAGACCATCCAGTCTAATCTCTTATATAATACAAGATGAATCTTCCAGAATTCATTCCTGCATAAATAAAGCAACTCTTCCTGACATTAAACAGTCTGACGTTCAAATTTTTGCTCACAGATAATCAAGAGAAACCTTTGACATTGCCGAGCATTGGAAAATTCTCACCTACAACTGCAAACCCTCTGCAGTTTTGACTGCAGTTATTATCATATTATCATATCATATTATTAGCTGTGCTACTATGATTAATATTAAAATTATTAAACACAAGTCATTTAGATAATTCAAAGCAGGTTTAGAATGGTGTGTACAGGTTTCCCCACACACTTCAGACACTGCAGCTTGGCTTTGCCTTATCACACATCTCTCTCATGCATTAGGTTCTTTGCTACTGTCATTACTTACGAGTTAAATCCGTTCCTACGTACTCAAGAATCTTTTCCTTTCTTCCACAACACAATAGATATGGCAACTAATAGTCATGTGAGTAACAGTAATGATGCTTAACTTTTAACTTTTGATTGAATCCAGATTTAAAGGAGTAGGAGAATATACAGCAGAATAGCATATCTTTTAGGTTCTTTTTAAAATGTTCATCAAGATCTCAACTTGGAGCCACTCATGGAAAACTAAGAGGTGCTTTCTATCTTGTGTTTAATAAAGTAAACCTTACCTAGTGACTTTTAGAGCACAATGGAAGAAACTAATCTCTCTTGTGCCTTTACTCAGTCGCTAAATTACATTTTTCTATGCATTCCAGTTTGAATGCTGACATTTTCAATCTGTTGATTATTATCGCTGCTCTCAACTACAAGCACACATCCAGCTGATCCTGCAGCGCTTGGCGCGGCTGCTCTCGGAGCTGAAGCAGGGTCCTGCCTCTTGTTTTGTTCTTAACAACGTGCTGCTTTGTGACCCAAATCCCTGGTCCCTAAGCTCTCTGCTCAATCCGAAACAGTAAATGAAACCCTGGCACGCTCTGCCTTTTCAAGAATAAGCTTAAGTAAGTGTTGCGCAAACAGCATTATCAAGGCTTTTCAGAAACTTTTTCTAATCCACCCTGTGCAAGCAAATGCACTTCACCGTTTTGCCTTGAAAAAACTAATTGACTTCCGTGAAGTCACCAAGCTTGCTGTCTGAGAGAAGCCGATGATTATGGCAGGCAATATGCATAATGAAAAGCTTAACTAATTCCCTGGAACTAGAAGCAATTAAAACTCTTAATTACCAAAGAAGCCAGGCAAATGACCCATAATTATAGTGCCTTTAATGTTACAGGAAATAAGTGTACTAGGTCTTCCTCTAGTCTTTCTTGCTACTGACACTTATTGTCAATAGCACAGCAACATTTTTAATGGATGACGAAAAGTTTGCAAAGGTCACATACAAAATGGATTTATTAACCTGGCTGCACAGAGATGTTAGAAACTGTCCATTGCCCTGGCCCACCCACATACTAAATTTAGAGATATGAAAGCAGCCAAGTTCTTCCCTGCTTTGCATAAATAGTGCAATGTCAGCATCACTCCAATTGAGACAGATGAGATTTATACAGACTTCAGCTGTGAGATTTTGGCATTCTTTCTAAAACTTGTGGCACTGATCAATACTGCTACTGTGAAATCTTTTAGAGGGTAACACTGCAGTAGGACAATTTTTACTCTGGATTGAACTAGATGCTTAAAACTAAATAAATTAATAAACGTACACTAATTTACAATTCATTCTACATATTTATAAAAAACAAGAGTCTCAGATGGCATCATTTATACACAGGTTGCTTGCAAATTAAACACAACCATCTATTTCTCTTTAAAGATTTCTGTATTCCAGGGAGAAAAAATGTCCTGTTGCTGGTCTCAATTTAGACTCTTAATCTCACAGAACTCAAAATATCTGCAGACACTGGGACTAAAGCATACACTTAAGCACTTTACATTTCAATCAGGGTCTTGCTGATGAATATTTCATTTTACTCTGATAAAAAAGGAAAGCAGAACAAAATTGCATACTCCAGCTTTTTATATTATATTTATTCTTTTAATTAATTTGCATTTACTATATATATGCTCCATGGGAAATAACTACTGTGGAAACTGATAGGAAAACATTCAACTTCAGATTTTATTTTTCCTGCTATCAATTATTCTTGTCTTTCCTTGTGAGCTGTTCAAACTGATACCAGTGTGGGTTAGTTTTTCACACTGGGAAAAAAATGCCTCAACCACCTTCTATATTCTATTGAGTCTTAGAGCTAAATTAACATTAACCTGCCTTCTGAGGGCTTAAGATCAGAAAGACTCTTCCTGCAACCATAAAATCCTTTTCAAAACCATGGCAGGTCTTGGGGAAAAACAAAAGGTACTTTGATTAAAAAGAAAAAAAAAGGGAAAAAGAAAAGATTAATAATTCCTATTGAATAAAAGCAAAAAGGCAAAATAGTAGATTTATGAGGCTTCATAGTTTATAAAGGAAAAATAATAATGAAATTTCAAAACATACAATCTAAACTAAATGTAGCTAATCTAAAGCCTAAATGGGGAGTAGCCTTGCAGAGGTCCCATTGAAAAGCCGGATAAAGTGGAAGAGATGATTTCCCCCTCATTAATTAACTGCTTAACTGTTGTTGCTGGTCCTCTTCCTCCCTTCTTCTCCCCGCAGTAGGTCTGGTACATGCATAAATGATGGAAGCCACAGTTAGAAAAACATTTAGAGCAACTGAATCAGGGGGAAAATCTGAAATCATACTGAAAATCAACCTTTGAGAGGTTATCCCCTATCGCTTCTCAACTTTTGAACAGGATTAGTCTCCTGCACTTGGTGATAAGGTACAGGCAACGGCTATTACATCTTCTGTCCTCAAATGACACAGAAACAAAAAGTACCAGCATGCAACATGTTACATTTGGTGCTTCTTATGGATTGCATCATATACTTCTGCAACCTCACTGTTTATCAAAATGGGTTATTTCTCTTCATTATGAAAGCAATGGGGCAAAAAAGACAACAAACGCTCATTGTAAATTTACAGTCTGGAAACTTTTTCTACCATAACCTTCTCTGCATGTTCTGCAATTTCCCCTTAGAACACCTTAATTCAAAAGTTAATTGATTGGAAAATAAAAAGTTCAGTTAACATTATGGACACCAACAACTTATTTATTTATTCATTTATTCATTCATTCTTTGGAGGTCTCTGCAAGATCCTTGCATAAACCTTAGAAGACATTTCACCTTACAACTTTATCTGTGTGCTTTCCATTGGTTTTACAGGGTCTACTGGAGACATTCTAAATGCAAATACTGTGGCTTTCAGGAGGATACTTCCATGTATCCACCCTCTGAGCCAAAGATACATATGATCAATGTGATGTTACATGCATTTATGGATACATGTGCAATGCAGCCTTGCAAATAAGAATTTAATGCCTTTCTCAAATCCCATCATATCTCCCCCCACCCCCCAAAAAAAATCCCCATTTACTTCAATGGACTTTGAAGTGAGCCTATAAAAGAGCCTCGGGATGAAACCAAGTACAGCTAGCTCAGGATTTTGAAATCCTCACAGATTTTGTTTACCACATTGCCTTCAGAACCATGTTGTTCATCTCTGAAAGGCTGTTGTTTAACTATGTACCCTTTTCTTTTTTAAAGTTAAGTCACTGACCTTTCAATGACAAACATGCATTCTTACTTTCTCCAGCTCATAGCCTGTGGTCATAAGTCAAAAGTAAGAAGCATCTGAGAAATAAATTATTAGTCTGAAAGATAATACTATCGTAATTTTACCTTTGTTTTGTTTTACAGTTTTAAACTCTTTTCCTTGCTGATTCAACTTCTTCTAACTTTTGAAAGAGCAGCGCTACCCGTGACCTACCATTCAGGTGAGTGATGTAGGGATTTTCATTAATCACGACACAATTGCAGATCCATCTACATCCCTTGCTAACTGGTGGGATGCTGAAAAGCTGGTTTACGATTTTGGAGAGGTGGTGGAAACTCACAAAACAAAAAGGAAAGCACCATCAACAATTTCACTAATATGTTACAGTATGGCTGCTGTACTACTGGTTAGGTTATTTGTGTTTTCTTTTTTTTTCTCCACTCCTTGATATACAAAATATCTAAGAACAGAAGAAAATGAATGGCATCCGGGAGACCCATTTACCAGAAGACTTACTTAAATACTAAAATGCTATTGAATACATGCATTTTAAGTAGTTATAGTATTTGCAATTCAGGCCTCCCACTGCATTAACTGTTTGTAGAATTAACAAAAATATAATAATGAAATAATTTGATTAATGATTCTAATTTTTGGACTTCTGTTCTTTCCAAAAATAATTGGGAAAAGTTTCAGTAGTAGTAATGAATTACACTACATTTTTTTTAAAAACGTATGCACTTTAACTAGTCATGGATAACAAAATCCTATTAAATACATTGTTTAAGGAAATTATGCAGCTTGCAGTCCCCCAGGTTAGTTCTACCATAGAAAATAAGCAGTAAGATAAGATTATTTAAATGATGTGCAAATGAACAAGCAAGCTAGGAACTTATTAGTAATCAAATGAATTAAGTATGCCAGTACTCAGAATACTAGCTACCAGTCACCATTCTTTATGATGGAAAAATTCGTATTAAGCTACTTGCTCACAAGCTACAAGCTCTCAAGCTCACTGCATAAAGCAGTATCCTGAGGTGGACTAGAACGAGTAAAACACTTTGGAAGGGGAAGAACATGGAGAAATTTTGAGTGTCTTGCTTCTATTCAGGACTCAATCAAGTGAAAGAAAGTGCCTCTGTGACTGACAGCTGGACCCAGACACTGCGACTCTGTGAAGCACAGAGAAGGTCACATTTACATGCAGGGTTATTCCGATCATTCCGGATGGCTGGAGCATTCTTTTTATAGAGGATTGTGTGTTTAGAGGACAACACACTAAGAACTTTGTAAGGCATCTTGTGTTACAGGCCTCAAGAAATTCCCAGGCATTTCTGAAACAGTGTCCAATTATCTCAAGAGCAGCAATCTAACTCAATCAACTGCAGCTTGGAATAGCAATAGAAGAGTATTGTTCGTTTATGGAGGACACGAGGCAAATACTCAAGATACTCTGCATTGAGGGCTACTGATACTGTTTAATACACTTTTTAATGCGTCACTTGTCTTTAAAAGCAGCCTAATAAAGGAATTCTGTGCTATGAAATAGTTAATCATCTGCATTGCTTCACTTTCACATAAAATACACTTTATAAATTTACTAAAACTAGTGAATTTTTGTGATAAATAATACATAGCATATGCATATGCATCTTGGTTCTTGATTCACGGAACAATTTACGCTGGAAGGGACCACTACAAGTCATCTACTCCTACCTGCTACTCAAAGTTTCAGATGAGGCAGGTTGCTCAGGGCCTTGACCAGTTCTTAGCACTGCCAAGGACAGAAGCTCCACACACCTGGTCCGCAGCCCATTCCCATATTTCACCACCCTCATGGAGAAAACAGCTTTCCTAATATTCAGTCAGGATTTCTTGCTTTCTCGCTCAGGTCTGTTCCTTACTGTCCCTATCATTTTGCACCACTGAGAAGAGCCTGACCTCACCTCCTCTATAAATGCAAATAAGAACTTCAGACACAAGTAAGGTCTCTCGACAGCCATTTCTTTCCAAGCTGAACAAAACCAATTCTTGCAGTCTCTCCTTGTGTCTTATGTGCTTCAAGCCCCTAATCTTCCCAGCTGCTTTCCACTTGTGTACATTTTGATGAATCCAAATCACGTCTCAAACTGAAGCTGACAGTCGGTATCAAAAGTAATTCCTGAGTAAACACAACAATCCTTTTGTCACAGGGAATGTCAGAAATGGCACAAGCAGCTCAAAATGACCAAGCACCCTGTTCATTTGGTGCAACCAGACATTGCCACTTGCAGAAGCCACAGATTATTGCCACTTGCAGAAGCCACAGATTTTCCGGTAAGTGATCCATGTGGAGCTACCCAGAAGATCGACACCACTCATCTCAGGATGGGAAAATTACTGCTAACATGGCGCATACAAAGCACTACTTTGTGCCTGTAATCCTCATATTCACATACGTATTCAGATATATATTCGGATATCTTTTTAACATGTACATTTGGGACTTTTCTTTTTTGTATTATTCCTATTGCAAAAATTCTGAATAAACGTTTTGTTGGTTTTGTTTTATAAAAAGGTTTTAGAAGGTGTATTCTGCCCTAATAGCTTAAAGTTTTATTCCTGTAAAGCTTATTTATCTTTTTTTTTTTTGTCTTTAAAAAAGACAGGAGGAGATATTACAATCTTGTTCTGACTTTTAGGGCACCTCCAGTTCATTTCTCACTTCTTCCAGCTCAAAACCAGCGAGAAATTTATAAAACCTTATTTGTAGGTAAAAATAATTTTAAAATATCACATATGTACAGTAAACAGTATAAATTTCAATGTAATTTACATCTTATTTGAATTTTCAATGCATGTGCATGTCTTTTTCAATGCATGTGAAACCAAAGTGTTTTATTTGTAAGTGGTAATATTTTATGGATAAAATTATGACAGTAATATACCAATGAGAAAAGAGTGTTTAAAAAAAATAAAGCCAGAATACAAGCATTACAAGCACAAATATAACTACTTTCAAACAGCAAATAAGTTCCAGATTTGAAAGAGTAACATACCTACCTATCATCTGATGTGTGTTTTAGAAAATATTTTCCTATCCATTTTTTTCAAGCTACATGTCTTTTGGCAATAGTCTCATTTTGGTTTATGATCTCTCCTTATTTAGCTCCCTTCAAAATATGAAGTTGTATACTGAAACGTAAGCTGATTTAAACATCATTTGCAATGTTTCTATCTCCAGTGTATTCTATCATCTTTGACAGAATGATCCGTAACTACCAAAAAAATACTTTAAAGAAAGACAGGCTCTCATTGGGTGTTGAGAAAGCCATAGAAATAGGACCATTTTTTTTTCTTTCCAGTAGAGCCTTCTCACTGACCCATACACTACACAGTGCCACTGGCCTACAGTGAATGGGAAAGATGTAGCTGTGTTACATTTTAACTCTACATGCTCATGAAAAAAACAATTCTCTTTCAAACTTCAAACTAGCAAGGTATAAAAATAAACCAAGTTGGAAAAAATATAAACCACTAACTTGTGCACTTAATTTGGGTAAACACTTGAACCTTAAATATCTAGTGTAAACTGCTGTTTTGTAACTTTTTAAGGAAGAAATGAAACCATTTTTTAACAGCACCATTTTGACTAATCAAGGACACTAAACTTACAGAAAAAATGTTTTCTTTAGGGGAAGTAAAATAAAGTATATAAATATGTTTCTCTAGAGTACAAAATCAACTTGCTATACTTTTCTGTTCAGAAGGTGTGCAGCCACATCATAGTGCAGAGACAGACAGCACCTTAATCTGGGCTTCCTACATTTAAAGGTTGGAATGACAAATGCACAGAAATAAAGACAAAATAAATTGCTAAGTTGCCATTACAGAACCTATGATGAGGTGATAAACTGTTCCATTAGGAGGGGACCCAATCACCCCAATGCCCATTTAAGCACACTGCATTTCTTCACAGTTAAATCGATAGCAAATTCACCTCCCTATAAATTCTTGTGTCAGGCTAACTCTAAGTATGTGAATAAAACTACTAAAGCTACTACCTGCAACTTACATCAAGGGTGAGTTTGAATAAGGGATGACATGAAGGTAACATGCTTTTGCTTTGGAGGATGAGTTAAGCATTCTCTCCAGAGCCTTGCCAACTCCCGTCTTTTCCCTTTTAAAATCAAATTACATCCATTTATACACTAGCATGACTACAATGGCATCCTACAAACAGTGATTTTACATCCTTCTAACCACAGTGACACATGAACTGAAGGGAACCACCCATATTACTGCAATATGCTTGCTCCTGAAATAGGCACGGCCACGACTACTGCTAAGAGTCTGGATAAATTGACAGAATACTACAAGCAACTGAATACTACAAGCAGCGTTTTGCTGATAACTTGGAAGCTTCAGCTCCCAGACAGAATTTAAGGATCCCCAGAGGAAACCAGACTGTAGAAGGAATGTCAAGGTGACAAAGTAACACTGCCACACAATCCAGTCAAAGACTACTGGCTACTAGAAGAAAAAATGCTGCGATACAGGAAAAAAAAAAAAAAAAGAAAAAAAGAAAAGAAAAGGAGGAAGATAGGTTGTCAGGTAGAAAAGCAAGGGACAATCTCAAACAGATTATGACTCAGTCAGTATACATGATACATCTCAAGTGATTTTATTCCAATTGCTTCTGATTATAAATGGTAGTGTTGTCTCTCGAATTAGCAAAGTTTTAAAATAGGATAGAGAGATTTCAACTATTCTAATAGGATGCTCATAAGATTAAGTGCTGACTGGAAAAAAAGTTATAAATCAGACGACAAATATAACACCTAGGGTTTCTCTTACATTAAATTTTTTCTTACGTACATTATCTTGGGGATATATGTTTCCAGCCTGCAGGTCCTGAAGGTGTAGCTAAACCTGCTTTTGTATTCTTCAAAAGTCTGTAAAGCTTTATCTTAGCAAGAAAAACAATGTGAGGAGCAGCACTAAAATTTCTATTTTCTTTGTTGACCCTGCACCTTCAGATAAAACACTTCAATACTAGCAAAGAACAGTCTCAATGATAAGTGAATGAGTAGAAGTTTTATGGAATACAATAAGATAATGCATTAAAACCAAAGAGGAACAATTATTCTTTCTAGAATTAAATTTCTGATAACCTCGGCTAAGTAAAGTTTTAATCTGTTACCAAAAGCATCAAAAGAGAGCACTTTAGAATGAGGTGACATTTCTATCATGCTGAGTTCCTTTAGGTTTCCAGGATCTCATATACACGGGTAGAGAGTACAAACTATGCTCATGACTCTAACTGCTTTTCTTAACCAGATATTCTTCTTGTGTTAAACAGTGGCAGTTCCCCTTCCAAATCCACACACTACAGAAGGTCAGTCAAGGAATTCTTCATCCAGTGTTACTCCCTACTTTCCTTAACCTCTAAAAGACTTCTCTCTTCTTTGGGTGTCTTCCTAACCAAGCTTCTTGGAAAAAAAGATGAAGAGCTTGAGTAGATAGTTTTTAATTAATGAAAAGCCTTCCTTCCAAATCTTTGATTGTGAAAAATTACTAACAGTAACCCCAGAGATGATTTATGGAATATTAGCAGTTGAACATGAGGCAGCAGTGTGCCCTCATGGCCAAGAAGGCCAATGGCATCCTGGGGTGCATTAAGAAGAGTGTCTCCAGCAGGTCGAGAGAGGTAATCCTGCCCCTCTACTCAGCCCTGGTGAGGCCACATCTGGAGTACTGTGTCCAGCTCTGGGCTCCACAGAACAAGAGGGATGTGGAGCTGCTGGAGAGAGTCCAGTGCAGGGCTACGAGGATGATCAGGAGCCTGGAACATCTGCCCTATGAGGAGAGACTGAAAGAGCTGGGCCTGTTCAGCCTGGAGAAGAGAAGGCTGAGAGGAAACCTGATCAGTGTATAAGTACCTTAAGGGAAGCAGTGAGGAGAATGGGGCTGGGCTCTTTTCAGTGGTGGCCACCAACAGAACTAGAGGAAATGGCCACAAACTAAAGTATCAAAAGTTCCACAGGAACTTAAGGAATTTTTTTTTAACAGTGAGGGTGACAGAGCACTGGAACAGGCTGCCCAGAGAGGTTGTGGAGTCTCCTTCTCTGGAGATCTTCAAAACCCGCTTGGATGGAGCCCTGTGCCACGTACTCTAGGTGACCCTGTATGTGCAGGGGGGTTGGACTAGATGACCTCTGGAGTTCCCTTCCAATCTTAAGCATTCTATGACTCTGTGATTCTATGAAAATCATTTTGATAAGAGTCTTATATGCATTTTCATATATACAAATACATATATGTGTACACATATATATAGGTACACATGAAGTTAGACCACATGATGAAAAGCTCATCTCCACACACACAAAGGAGCACAGAGAGATGACAGCAGAAGAAGAAACTCAAATGTACCTGGATCTGGTTACTCTCAGCCCATCACAGGAAAGACACCAGGCTATGAGCGCTCAAAAGTGCAGCCCCCAGTCCTGGTCTCTCTTGGGACATCACAGGAGCCTCCAAGACCAGAGGCCATGGAAGACCCCACTGCACTGCGGGAGAGGCTCTCCATGGGTGCCACAGTGAGTGTTTAAGCACAGTTACTGGTGATATCCACATTGCCTATGTTGCACACTATGTGCATATTTTGCACTAACAGACCTTCATCCTGATTGGCCAGAGAGAGGAACATGATGAGGCCACAGGTGTTTTGTGTTTGTGCAGTGCTATGCTTTCAGCTTGTGCTGTTTCATGTAGCTAGCCAAGTGTATGTGCCTATATATATATTGTCAATGTGTGTTTGTGTGACTACTGGGAGCACGTGCTCACTGCTCCGGTAGGCTACAGGTTTCAGCAGTTGGCTATAAACACAAACATATTATATATCATATATATCTCTCTATATGTATATCTATATATCTATATTTATGTATGCATATATGCTCTATATACTGAATGTATATATAAAAATAAATGTTACATATATTTATATATATATTTATATAGATTTATGTACATGTTGTATAAATGTTTGTAACATTTATTTTTATATGCACATTCAGTGTATATATATATATATATGTATGCTCTCTCTGTATAAGAGCAAAGGTAATGGCAATAGATATAATAATTTAGGAAGGACTGGGAAGAGAAAGGCTTCTGTGACACTTTGTAAGGACTGAAATGGAATCCCAAGGTGATTGGGATTTGGTAGAAATTAAAAATGTTGTTCTTCAATTTACTATAAAAATACCACCAGGACAGTATCCAGCATTGTTGGGAGAGCATCAGTAAAAAAAAAAAAAGTTAGAAATAGAATGGAAAAGGTTGAATACTCTCTGTATTAGTAAGTTCAATGCGATTCAAACATACACAGTGACATTTTGCCTGCTTGATTGACTTATAATCGAAAAATACAATGGGTTAGCTCCCTGCAAAATTTCCCAACAGATTCAACAAAATAACTAGCAATTCATTCCAATCTTTTTTAACAGGGCTGATTCACATTAATACACCTCCAGCTTGACTGAATTTATGTATCAGACAAAGCATAGTGATATTTGTATCACTTGCCTACTTCTTCTCCACATGCTTTCATCCTAGAAACTGAATGTGAAGAGGGCATTCAGGAAAAAATAGGCAGTATTCTGCTTTTGTTGTTTGAAGTGCCCTTTTGCAGTCTATTAAAATCTATTTCTGAACAATTAAATTAGAGGATTTACTCTGGATCCAAATAACTTTCCACACTTTTTAAAATGATTGTATCAGCAGCCATGCTCTAGATACTTCTAAAAAGTTGCTTCCTGAGCCCTTTTTCTAAAGGCATCCTACTCAACTTTGTTGTTCCAGTTGGAATACAGAGCTAACCTGTTTGGTGTACCTGTGCTTAAAAGCGACAAAACAAACACATTCATGGGATCAACACAGGCAAAAGTGTGAAAATGGCAGATTTAAGCTCTCAAAACCTCATAAGCTAATGGATACTAGCAAAAACTTCAGAAGTCAACAGAAGGCTTGGCACGTCACTGTCTGGACCATTAACATATGCACTTGTTGAAGAATCACAGTATTTTTATTTTTTTGAGAATTAAAGCGATTTTTGTTTGTACTCTCCACAGAAGTACGAAAAGAAAGCTCTGCAAAAGATCCATAAATAAAGCCATTTGCAAATAAAATGGGACACATGCTCAAGTGGAACACAACCCTATGCTGTGTTTATGAAGAAATGCAAAAAGGTGGGTTATTTTGTTTTGTAAGGCAGCATGAGCTTTTAATATCTCTAGTCATTCTAGACTATCGATTGAGATTTATTAACCTGTCAAACAAAAGCAATTTTATAACACATACAATTGCAGTTCATTCCAAAACATTTATTGCTTTGTAAAGAGAAAACCTAGAATCTACTTAAACAGTCTGTCCCTTTTTTCTCCTTGAAAGAGAAAGGAAAGCATGTTAGACATACAGCAATCTTATGTGACACAGAAACAGAAAGGAGAAAGTATTCACGAACCTATAAACTTTTTTTAAGATAATAAAAGCATAAAGTTAAAACATCTTTTTTTTCTAAGAGAAAAAAAAAGTTTGGTGTCTTTAATTTTTGGTCAACTTGAATAGGAACACAGAAGACTAAAGGTGGTGACAATGCCCTCTGCCCCAGAGGTGACATAAAATACCCCTCCATGCTTGGGCAATGTGTATGGGAGGCAGAAAAGAGATATAGCCCCTTGTCTCCTTTGTATATCCAAGCTATCCATCTCCCTAACTATAAGTTAAAACTAAAACAAGTGTTAGGTTTCTATACATTCTATGTATTCTAAAATTAAGATAGAACACAGAATGAGCAGGTCACAGAATCAATATGATCAGAAAAGACCTTTAAGATCCTCTTTAAACACAGAACAAAAATTCCACTGCCAAGAAAATTAAGTAATTGTGGATGGTTAGTTGGTTCATAAATTAAGTATATAACATATCTGTTGCAAGAAAGGCTTGATTATGAATTTCTCTTACTATTTAGTATTCTAACAGCTAACACTTCTTAAATATGCAAGGAACATATTTGAAAATTTTGCCATGCATTAAAATAATGAAAGAAGAAAACAGAAGGATATTAGTGAACTTCAAATGCTGTTGAGAGCCAATAAGTGGGGTCTGGAGCATGTACCTTATGAGGAGATGCTGAGGGAACTAGGTTTGTTCAGCCCAGAAGATGGAAGGCTTCAGGAAAAGCTATTAGTAGGTGCCCAATACCTCCAAAGAGGTTACAGAGAATTGGTAGCCAGGCTCTTTACCAAAGTGTGCAGCAGAAACATGTGAAGATGGTCATAAACTTAAAACAAGAGATGCTCTGATTAGATTCAAGAAAAAAAAAATCATGACAAGGGCAGGTAAGCTCTGGAATTGGTTGCCCACAGAATTAATGAAGCCTTCATCCTTAGAGGTTTTTAAGACCTGACAAGACAAAACCCTGAGCAACTTGATTTGAATTCAGTATCGACTTACTATTAAGGGGGTTGGACTAGATACTTTGTGAGATACTTTACTTCTCTTTTATGGAAGAGTAAAACATAATGTATTCAGTAACCTTAAGCATCCCTTTGCTTCCTTTTCTAATCCCTTAAAGCATTAAAATAATTCCTCAAATAATATTGGTACAATGGATAATGGTCTTTGACATCTACTGATCAATCAATCAACCCATAAAAGAAGGCCTGACTGTAGGGAAATGTTTTCTTTCTTGTATACTTAATTTCCTGGAATCTCTGCAATACAGTGGAAAAAAAATCAATAAATATTTGAAGAACTGAAAGATTTTTCTAGCATAGCTCTACCATAAAAGATAATGATTCTATTACAATATAAGCAATATTAATTTTAGACCTCTCTTGATCCCTTAGTCTATGCCTAGACTATAATCACATCCTATTTCCTGACTCAGGGGGTAGAGAAAATAGTAAGAGAAAGGGGATGTTGCCAGAAGCCAAACAGGCCAAATTTGTTTCAAAAGAACTGAATTAGAAAAATGGGAAGAAGATATTGTAGATCAAACCCTCTGACCTGCAAGGAAACTAGCCTGGTAAACTTAAATGGCTCTGACAAATGTTTTTGGAAGGAAGGTATTTATTAACAGACTGAAATAGAAGGACTAAGATATCCAAAGAGCACGAAGTAGTCATCTAGTTTCTCTTTCAGGGATGGAACCATGCACTTATAGAAATGAGTTGCTGAATATTGTGGCAAATCTTTCTTATAATCTATCTAATTCTGTTCAAGTTTATGCATAACTTGCTGCTTGGCTCCTAACAGGCAGGACCAGCAATCCAAGTAGTTTCTTTCAGAGGTTTTTGCAAGACTGAGGACTTGCACACCATACACTATATATAGAAATCAACAAAAAAAAGTGAGATTCAATTTAAACATCTTATTTTTAGTCTCTTTTCCATGCTGCTGCTGCTCCAATGTTCAGTCTGATCCTGAAGCAATAGAGCACAGCATGTCACAAGTATTATTATGTCTTCGTACTGCAGAATAACTGAAATCCTTTTATTAAAATACAGCATTCTGTGATGGATTTCTCCATCCTTGCAGTGACATTGAGCCCAAAGCTCTTACTAGTAATCACTTCACACAAAGCCAGATCACATACTCATCTCAGACGGGGGAGCTAAGGAATCAGTTCACAGTTTTATTAAAAATGCTGTAAAAGCTGGTGAGACCGACTATTTCCTTCAAAGAATGGGCCTTTTTCCAAATTTCTGTGAGAAATTATATTGAACGTCTTTTCTAAAAAAGACCACTTATTGAATATTTTAACTTATACTCATCATTCATAAGTATTGCGTTATTAAAATAAAAACAATCTCTAAAACATCAGAGAAACAATAGATATTACATATAATATTCACCTTATTAAGGAAATTTAAGTCATAAAGAGTAGTTGTAAAACAAAACAATTAGGCTCACAACAAAATATCAGTAAAACAGTCTTTCATTAGCTTACTCAAAGTAAATCATCATCTTTCAAGTACAGTTGTTCTTCACTTGATTGTAAGATAAGATGAAAAATCAAGTAATTGGAGAGAGAAACAGACAGTAATAGAGTCCAAGTGCCTTAGAATTACTATTTAAGGTCAGATAGAATAATGATGAAACTCCAGCATCAGTACTCCTAAAGAAAACCTCTTTCCTTGGAGGGCGACATGTGAAAGCATACATTTGCGGTTGACTCAAATTACCACTACTTTCATAGGATTTTAAATGTAGACATGTAACATCTTCCTAAACGTTTAAAGAGTTTTTTGCTGTGATATGAGCCCTGCCACACCATCTACCAATCCTGAAGAGATGGAACACTTACCCTCGAAAACGTTAATGCTTTTACTATTTTAGTATATACGTCATTAACTTAATCTACTGTTTCCTGACTCTTAATCTACACTCCCTAAAAAATGGTTGGGAAAGCACTAAGAACAAATGGGATCCTGTGCACTATTAACTCTTCATAATTTATAATGAAGTTCTATAGATTACTTTAATGCAGTCACAAATTCAGGTTTTTCATTTTCACCTTCAAGGCCCTATATTAACTTACCCACAATTACTATATGGCTTGCTTTTATTTCCTTCTACTCCCTAGGCATCCTCTATCCTTTCACTTAATTGCGTTCTTTATCTCCTTTTCCCACTTTCAACTGTGTGTCTTATATCATGCTGACCTCTGGTGCTTTGCACAATCTCCATGCAGACACTCTTCACCCTTCTTTTGCAGTATCTTAAAAGAATACACTCTTTCAGGAATCACTGGTATATTTTCTTCTTCCTCCTCTTCTTGTTGCTGAGCTATTAACTGAAATTTGTCTTGCTTAAACCACTTTTGCTCCTTGAAAGACCAGTGCAGCAGAGAATACAGCTGAAAGCTAACTCAGAGCTGGCTGATTCAGTTCTTAATTCTATCAAAAATGACCTCTGTTAACTCCTTAACCCTGCTGAAAATTGAGGGACGATACTTGTCTGTCTTCCAAAACACAAACTTGGAAACTCGTTTACTTATAAAGGCATAAAGTTCATCAAACAGATATCAATCAGCAGAAAAAAAAATGCTTAGCTTTCACAAGCTCTATAATCAAGCTTCTTATAATCTTACAAGATTAAGCATATAGCATATTGTTCTGCCAATTGATCAGACCGAGTTCCATGACTCTCATTCAGCTTATATCAAAATGATGTACACAATGAATAGCGCAAAGTAAAGAATCAGTGATCGGGCAGGATGCACACAAAAAATGGGGGAACTTGGAAGCATTCCCAGGTCTAGCAATGGTCACAGTATGGCAGAGTATCCTTCTGGACTCTCGGGCATCTGCTTCTGAGATGTCAAGCTTCCCAATTCAAACACCTTCCTTTTAAAACTCCTGCTCAACCTGCTCACACTCTCCATATAAATTATCTGATTAGTGTTACAGTGGTTATTAGTATAATTAGAAAAGGTAACTATTTTCTGAGGCAAAATGGTAAGAAGCCCAAGTGCAAGCACTGTTTTTTTTTTTTTTTTTTTTTACTGCCTCCCACCCATCTTTCATTGAAAATTTTATGCCTGAGCAATTAAAAACTGCCACTGGAAGCAGAGTCTTCAAAGGATATATTGTAGCTTATCTTGAAACTGCAAAAAATACATGATCATTCTTTGTAGAATAAAAAGTTTTGTTGGCATTCTCTTGGGATAATTGCATTATTGCAAGTAGAAAGCAGTAAAACAAATTACATACTATTATGTTTTTTTTCCTATGGCACTTTTTGGAATCAGTAATATTTTGAGGCTATAACAGCTTTGAAGCCCAGGACAAAGGGCTGCAACCTCCAACGCTCCCATCTTTTAGTCTGTAGCCGCAGGGTGCAAAAATGTGTTCTGGAGACAGGATCTGAATGGATTATTATGACCAGAGACCTGTTTTGGAGCAAGAGGACAATTTCCTAATGGAGGGAGACATCTTCTGCAATGGAAGACATTTTCAGAAATGTCTGAAGCCTCATCAGCTGGTTATTAGCTATGCAGCAAGGCCCTGAGGCTTTGAAGCAACTTAAGTATGAAGCGAAGGAGTTACTAAGAATTAAAAAACATTTCTCATTAAAATGCAACTGTCTTAGTAAGTAGTTGTAGAAGCATTTTAAAAAGGTTCTAGTGCTACCCAGGGAATTATGGACTCGTAAGCCCTGCATGTATATTTGCTAGGATCTGCTGATGACACAAAGTTATGTAGGTAAGCTAGGTAGGAAACGCCTAGAAGCAGCAAAGTGGCAAGGTAGTCTTCTGTGCAGTGAAGTGGTAAATGAAATATAATGGTCAATAAATGTAAGTAATACACATTAGCTGGAAAAAAATGAATTACTTGTGCATCTTGTAAACATTTGCTTTAAGTAATAGCTCACAGCTCAGTGAAAACCGGTACTTGATGTATAAGACAATGACAACAAACACACAAGATGCTACAAGACAGGAAAATAAATAATATGGTTAATGTTGTATACATTCATAGAAATGTATAATACAGTCTCATATAAAATACTGTAGGCGATAAAAACGTATTGTATCTTATTTCTTTTCTATAATGAATGTCTGACAAAATGCAATCAAAGTGATTATGAACAAGCATACAAAAAAAAACCCAACAAATGTGATTGTCTCATACAGTGAGAGTCTGAAAATCTGAAAAAAGGTTTACTTAAGGAGAAATGCATAAAAAGGAATGTGATAAAAAGGACTTAGAACACAGAACACTTGGTGGCAGTTTGCTTCTTGTCTATCTGAGAACATAAAATGCTGAAATTTAAGAAAGTTAAAACATGAGAAATTCAGAACATATGCAAAATATATATAAGCTCATTATCCTACGAAGTCATCAGTATCAAGAAAAAAGCAAATATTATGAAATTTATACTGAGTTATTTTCTTTTTTTTATTTCAAAAACTAGTCTTTTGGATAAGAGAATGAAGGAATTTAAGTGGATAAATTAACCCCCTCTATCCAATAAGGGACAATGGTGAATAGGCCATTCTCAGAGATTGTAGTGAATAAGATGGATATCAAATCTGAGCATGAATGATTTTTATATTCTTCATTATTTTAAGTGACAAAAAAAGAAAAGATATCTTTGATAAAACAGCATTTCTGCCATCACTTGCTACTATTACATGCTTGCTACTTCAAATCAGGATCATTTCAGCCTTACTGAGGCTAACTCAAACCACTTTCTTCTTGGCTTTGAATCACACTTTTATTCTAAGATAAGATAAAGAGATGCTGGAATGGAGCCTTTTTTTAGCAAATAGAGCTGTCACTTCTTCAACTTTTCTGTGTGTTACAAGGTCTTTTGTATACTAGTCTATCACAATAATAGTAATAATGATAAAATAAAATTCCCAAACATATTGCTCTATGGGGCACATTTTGTAACGAGCTTTTAAGTGCACTTTCTGCACAATACAGCAATCAACCTGAACAAAATACCTTGCCCTTTTTAGACTATAAATAATGTCAGTGCTAATTGATGGTCCTATATGTAGCTTTTATGCAACTGTGCCAAGAAACACAGACTTTTTACCGCATAACAAAATAAACAGAATCCTGCCTCAAATGTTAGCCTCCTAGCCAATACCCATATACCCAAAATACCCAAATACCCAAAATACCTACCCAATCTCCACAGTCACGAAGGCAGTAACTCAAAAGAACACAAAGGAAAGAAATAAACAACACCCTCCACCCTCCTTTCAAAGGTTTCCAGGGGTCTCTCTATGATAATAGGTTACAAACAGAAAACGCTGCTAATGATGCAATCTTGTTTCAGTCTTTGCTCTTTGTTTTGAGACTGTGAAAAAAAGCAGTGTTTCAAGAAGCTCTGAGGTGATTTCAAAAGTAGCCTGAGATACAGAGGATCAGTGCACCAGATCTTCTTGAAAGAGGATTTATTCACGCTTGCCATAACCCAAAAGACATTAAAAAACACTTTTTGTGTGTGAAAATTCTTGTTAATTACAACCTAACTTTTCAACAATTACTCTGTTTGGCATCTCCCAAAAAAAGGCTCAAGGTCTTAAAAGAAAGGATAACTCAGTGAGCAATTTATCAGAAAAGAAGGATTTCCCCCCCTCTTTTTTTGCTGCTTATCATGCATAATTAATATGTGACAATACCCAGAATGAGTTCCCTAAAACAATTCACAACACATCTCCAGTAACCTGCTAATCTCTATATAATGTTTTTAGAATCTGGAGGTTCATCAGTCTCTCTGTGCTTGCACACTCACCTCACGTAGAAGCAAAGAAGGCTGTAGAACACAATTTATTATCCTGCATCACATTTCACCATGCCCCTTAGCAGCTACTTGATACATTATCAAGATAAACGCAAGCAAGCAGGAAAAAAAAAAATGTCTTTCCTCTTCCCCACCCTAGGATGCCCCAAAGACTAAGAACCAATTGTAATCTTTTTTTCTTCTTCTAACCAGGCACTCAAAGTGAAAGCAAACCTTGACCAGGTTATTATTTCTATAGAGTTTGAATGACTTTTTTCATCTCTGCAAGACAAATACATCCATAAATAAACATGTAGTGCAGTAACAAGGGCAATGTCTGGAACACTTAAGAGCTAAATTACTTTCAAGCCATGCAACATCTCATTTTTCTTCCACAAATATAATAATAAACACTGCTGGCATGGTGTGTCTGCCCATGAACACATACGCCCCAGGAGAAAGGGGAGAAAGAAAACCTTCCCATGTCATCTGAGAGCATGATAAGTGACAGAAACTTTATAGCTGCCCCTTTCTTTTAATTACCTTGTATGTATAACATAAAGACTTGGAGAAAGAAGTATGTTTGTAGGGCATCTTCCGGAGTTCTCCACTGCTACGTGTGGTCAAGCATCCAGCATTCCTTGCCCTATATCCCTGTCCACTGCACTTGCAGGTTTGCTTCACAGTCACGGACTTCACCGTCTGGCCTGGCAGGCACAAGTAAGGGCCACACTTAGACTATTTAGCAGCCGAGGCTAGTACAGGATTCAGTCACTAGGCTGTTCAGCACTGTATCCAATAACGAGCCCTGTTCACAAGGCTGCTGTGATCTCAAGCTTCCAGACGTACTTCAAGGTGGGAGCTATACTACACAAACACTACGCTGTTCAATACCTCTTTACTTTAAATTGTCTTCTTCGTGACACCAAAATGTGTAGATAAGTAAAGCATTATAGCTAAAGTTTTTTCTGATACTTTGAAAACTGTACATTGGGTTTATTGCTTTATTTATATTTTTATTTTATTAACAGGCATCAGGCTATAAATCTATTTCCACCAGGGTAATATTATAACATAATATAACATAATATTACCCTGTTTATATATAACATATAAAAAAAAGTGGGAGGATTAAAAAAAAAAAGAGGAAGTGAGATGATTCCACAGTTCTTGGGGGAATGCTCAGAGGGTATAACAAACAAATGGTCAGTAATTCATTCCTTTAAATTTCTGTCATCAACAGCAATAAAAGACTATTTACTAGGTCATGTTGCCCCATAATAGGAGGAATTTCAGTGCTACACCAGCAAAGCTTACTAATTAATTATTTTATGTTATTTTATGTTATGTTATGTTATTCCTAAAAAGCATGCCCAAGCCACTGCAATCTACCACAAAATGTACTGGCAGCTGGGAAGATTTGTAGAACATTTCCCTCTCTTCACTCACTAAGCAGGTGGTAGCACATTCTGTTTTCTTTTTGCCACTGATCACAGCCTACCATTTTAAAAGGTAGGTGTAACATGACCACTGTGATCAAGGCTATACCCCTGGAAAGGTGAATATCTACCAATATTCTAAAATGACTGGTAAAAAGGATGAGTTCAAGGAGATAAAATAGCAGGGCACATGAAAATCAAAAGTGTTTATACTATTTAGCATCCGTTTAGAAAGTAATTCAGCTAGGAAATTTAGTAATGTGTGCCTGTTCAAAGAACAGCCTACTGCCAAGGTTGTAAATACAGCCATTGATACACAATTGAAATACAAGTTGAAAAATGTCTATGTGCTTTTCCATTTCATGCTTTTATTATAATGTTTTTATTATTTCTGTAATAAAATGTCTAATTTGTGGACTGTAAACATTTATGTGAGGCTAGAAGCTGATTTATTTACAAAATGGAAGGGAACAGACTTCTGATGATTAAAATACACAGTTCCAACAACAGGGCTTCCAACTCGCAGCTCAGTGAACGACTTAAAAATGTGGTTCATTCATTTCTGTACCTTATTTAATGTACTCCCAAGAAATTCAACCTCCAGGTATACATAAGGAATAACAGAAACACCTCTAAAAATAACTGCTTATCTGAAAACCATGTTTTCATATGTAAGTTCATATGTGAAGAAAAATGAAGTAGTAAAGTTGTGAGGGAGAGGAGAAAGACTTAAAGAAAAATGCACGGGAGGGATTAGAAATAAAAATCAAGTTTTGGCAACCAGTTTTATACATGCTCACAGTAATGATGTTCACACTAAGCGTAAAATCAACCTCCTTCATCTTATGTTTTCCTTGTACAATATAAGCTCATATTACCCCCAGTCACTATGTCCTGAATTTCTATTACTCTTTTGCAACATCTTTTATAGATAGATGTCTCCAAAATCTTTATCTTTGAACTTCCTTTTCTTTCTCAAGTCTACTGAGACTGATAAATCCAAATGTCATTTATTCAGTCCAAAAAATTTTAATGAACTCTCACTAGACTTGGTACAGAGATTATTCATAACTATGGAGTTCATTAATTAATTAGAAATGAATGAAACTGCAAAGAGTTTTAAAATAAAGCAATAATTTAAAATCATTTCAATTTTTTAAAAACAGTTACAATGGATTACATAGATTAGTTTATATAATAGTAGAGATTATAAAGATTGTACTAATTTTATTAGAATGATTCTTCATAACAGAATTATGAACATTCATATTACTGCAATCTTGTTTTCTTTTATACAATGGATATAAATGGCATTTGCTTGTTTTTAAAGGAAACCAGTAGGGAGGTCCTTCATTTTACTGAAAAGTCGTAGGCAAACATCCCAAAATACTGGAAAGGCCTTGATCCTTCAGATCCTCATCAAGGTCACTATTTAACTTACCTGTATGTGCCATTGATTTGAATATATTTGAAATAAGTATTTAAGTGTTTTGAGTGTAAATGGTTGAAATCTTCTGGAATAAAACTGTATTGTAGCAACATATTGTTTTTGCCATTATGAAACAAAATTGATTCAAGATTTCACTGAGAAGTTACATTTGATATACATTTTTTATATAAGCATGTACACACATGCACAAAACATTTTTTATGAACTCTAAAAGCATATTTATTAAAAATAAAGATTAATATTCTAAAATAATATTTATGAATTCTGAAAGCATTTTGAAAAATCATGTAACCCCTTTAATTCAAAATCCAATGCAACAATACTACACCGTGAAAGCACTTTTGTTTCCTTATTTATCCTGAAGTTATCAAACTTCACAGACATGTTATCAATTAAATTCTGATTCTATCTTTGCAGAACATTTTAAAGGATCCATTTCACAGCAGGAAAGAGAAATTCTCTTTGTAAAAAATATAAAATAAGTACTAAGTAACTAAACCTATAAAAATAAGAAACAACTTACTTTCCAAATTACGATGATGTAAAGGTAGGAAAACAACAAAATATATGCAAAAATAACGTGCTTTGTACTTTTTTTCTCCTCACAATTACCTAAATAACATACATGAAAAGAACATAATGTTTTGAACATTATGGCAGGATATCTCCACAATACTCAAACAAAAATTGTTTCTCCATCTGGTTTTGACATGAGTTGCATTTGCGTATTTGAGAGAAAAACTTGGCACATACTTCTTCCCATATTTTTAACATTATCTGAGTCTGAGACAAAATTGTTAGTGTTTGAATTGCTAATTGTTGCTTCACTAATTTATCTACTCATTACTCACATCACAGTATATATACAATTGGTGCTGAAAGCTCATATGAAACTCCACAGATCATAAGATAGTAAGAATCACAGAATGCCTAATTTGGAAGGGACCTCTAGAGGTCATCTAGTCCAACCCCCTGCACACGCAGGGCCACCTAGAGCACGTGGCACAGGGCTGCACCCAAGCGGGTCTTGAAGATCTCCAGAGAAGGAGACTCCACAACCTCTCTGGGCAGCCTGTTCCAGGGCTCTGTCACCCTCACTATTAAGAAAATTTTTCCTTAAGTTCCTGTGGAACTTTTGATGCTTTAGTTTGTGGCCATTTCCTCTTGTTCTGTTGATGGTCACCGCTGAAAAGAGCCCAGCCTCATCCTCCTCACTCCTTCCCTTGAGGTATTTATAGAGATTGATTAGATCCCCTCTCAGCCTTCTCTTCTCCAGGCTGAACAAGCCCAGCTCTTTCAGCCTCTCCTCATAGGGCAGATGTTCCAGGCCCCTGATCATCCTTGTGGCCCTGCGCTGGACTCTCTCCAGCAGCTCCACATCCCTCTTGTATTTGGAGGCCCAGAACTGGACACAGTACTCCAGATGTGAACTCACCAGGGCTGAGTAGAGGGGTAAGATCACCTCCCTCGACCTGCTGGAGACGCTCCTCTTAATGCACCCCAGGATGCCATTGGCCTTCTTGGCCACGGGAGCACACTGCTTCCTCATGGTCAAGGCTGTCATCCACTGTGACGCCCAGGTCCTTCTCTGCAGAGCTGCTCTCCAGAAGGTCGGTCCCCAGCCTGTACTGCTGTCTGGGGTTATTTCTCCCCAGGTGCAGGACCTTGCACTTGTCTTTGTGGAATTTCATGAGGTTTCTCACTGCCCAGTTTTCCAGTTTGTCCAGGTCCCCCTGGATAGCAGTGCAGCCCTCCAGGGTATTAGCTACTCCTCCCAGTTTGGTATCACTGGCAAACTTGCTGAGGGAGCACTCTGTCCCTTCATCCAGGTCACTGATGAATAAATTGAACAGGACTGGACCGAGGGATCCAGATTTATAAATCCAATATTTATGCTGGATTCACATTATTCTGGATTTCAAATTCCCTCATGGTGATGAGTTTCACCTTTATGCTTGCTAAGTTCCTAGTTCACCAGATAGATGTATGCCTCTCCAGCAAGAATTAGAGGCTGATATGATGCTTTCGCTAAGTTTTGGATCTGGTCTCCTAGGGCTACATAATATTTGGGTTTGGTGCAGTAGTGAAGTTTTGAAACAAACCTCCTGCTAGTCCTCAGTTGATAGATGGTTTGTTTCACAGCGCAGTTCTGGGGTGCTCTTGACTGCTTTTGTAGGAAGCTAAACTTGAAGTCCTATCCAGGCGCACATCAATCAGCCTCCAGCTCTACAGGGGACACAGAGGTCCAAAGAACCTCATATGGCCTTCAGTCGCTTGAGTGAAATGCAGGGACCAGACTAGGTTTAATGGAAAGCAAGGCATACAAATCACATATATAGATACATGAGCCCGAATACCAAATACTTTGATCTGCTTATGCAGACGTTTCCTGTACACCCTGACATACTGCAGCAAACTTGCACATTCCTGATTTTCAGCATGAATTCTCAATCTGTGGCTCTGTTAGTTTACCACTTGGGAGTCAACACAGTGCATACCATCACTAAACTGCAGTTTGGTCATGAATGTTTTAGGTTGTTTTGCCTGTTTGGTTTGGAGAGCTGCTGTTGGAATTTTGTCTTTGTGTTAAATCCTCATGCTGTGACAGTTGTGACTTTTGTAGATGTGACCATGTACAAAACAAAATAAAAAAAAACAAAAAAAAATACCCAAAGCAAACAAAACTCCATTCTCCTTCTCCCGAAACATTCTGCTCCCAGTATTTGATCTAAATTGAAAATTAACATAGTCAAAATTTATAGTCAGTGGACTCTAATGTGAGATTTACAGTTTTCCTACTCAGATGTCTCAACATTTGGAACATATCATACAAAGCTTACTTGCACAAGAACCTAACAAACACATGCACCCAAAAGCCATTTGCAAGAATATGATGATGGAAATTTAGGATATCTTTTCTGAACATCTAGTGGTGATAAGGAAATGTGACAACATGCTTTCATAATTTCTTAAGAGTTAAAATAAATCATAACACAGATTCTATATAATCTATGCACAAACATTTATGCATATTCTTTTTCTCTAGACAAACTTCACATGATAAGTAAGCAAAATATTCTTCTTTATTTCACTGTTCACCTTGAATAGCCAAATTTCCAAACAAAGTTGATGCATTCAAAAAGAATGACACAAGGATGAACGAAAATCAGTAGTTTGGCTAACTGTGTATATCACAGTATGTTAGTCTGCATCCAGCTTGTATCACTTCATATTCCCAGCCCATAAAAACACCACATAGACTCAGGATCAGAACTTGAGAAAGTATGAAATGCTGAAGGATCTTAGCTAATGATTCCAGATATAATTGTATATCTATTTTTTCTCGACAGCACTATTAAGGAAATAATAATTGCAATCTAATCCAGTTAAAGTTGTTGTTCAAAAAAATTGTATGCAGTGTGATTTATGCAATAATGAAATTCCAAAACTTAAGAACTTCTGAATCACACAGGAGAGACAAGAAGCAAAAAAATATATATTCTAAGGAGAAAGGGAACTTAAACAGATGTGAACATATTACTTGAACTGTCAATTTATTTTTCAGATAGTCTGCCTACAAATTTCCATTCCAAAATTAAGTTTTGCGAGTTGTATATCAGATAGAGAAAGAAAATACCTCTATTGTTTCAAAAAGATTCCTCAAACTGATTTTAAAACAAAAAAGAGGAATTATTTCAGAGATTTAGAATGCATAAGTAAAGAGATGACTTAGAAAAAATATATGTCCTCTTTATAAAAAAAATGTTATTTTTAATGTTTAGACAACTAAGAGGTAAATCATCCACAAATGAATGAAAAATAAATGCTTTTAAATTATTTTCTCTAAACTTTGAGTAGGCAAGTAAAGCTTTTAGATTTATGCAGAGTAGAAATTATTATATTTTGTTATTACTGCAGAGTACCCTGCAGTAAATAAGAGCTATCTGCATTATAAATGGTATGTATAATGAGGGAAAAATCACACTTCTGATGATCTCTTGCTTCAGCAAAATAAACATTTTTGAAAACATGTTGATGACTTTTTAATTGTAGCCTGGATAGTTCACTGATAGCTTTTTAGCTAATTTGTTCCCTCCTTACCTTTTCTGGAGGTGCAGGAGGATCAAATCTCTTTGCACAAACTAGAAATGCATCAGGCTGTGGCTTGCCATGCTTCACCTCAGGGTCATCTCCCAACACAATATGATGAAAAAGACCAAAGAAGTCTTTGTGTCTGGATGTTTTTATCTGAAACGTCACTTCAGCTGAGCTAGTGGCAACAGCAATGGGTATCCTGTGTTTGTGTAAATGACGGATCAACTTATCAACCCCTGCAAGACAAAAATATTTTATATAATATATATAACACACACACACACACATATTTCTATTAACATCACGCTATAATACATTTAGCAGTATCCCAACAACTCCCTCTGATCAAACATAGCAACTTTTCTTCATCAGTGTGGAAGGAATTCTGAAACATTTCCATTCCACACACACACACACCAAAATGTTTCTCAAGGTACATGCTTATGCTAGAATTAAATAGTGCTTATCTCAAAGTATGCAAAATGAGTTCAACATCACTGCATCCGTCCACCCACCAGAAACTCATTAAGCAAAGTGTCTAACATTATGCATGTTTATCCTTTCAAACTCCCTGTAAGTGTGAGAAACGCATATAGGGGAATGCTTTCTTTTATAAACGCATACATGAAGCCATTCTTCTGGTGAAAAATCAAGATAAAAGAAAGGCTTTTCTCATTGAGAGGTATGGTCTTCAATTTCTGTAGCAGGTATCCAGCTGGCCTAAAGCAGTCCCTAAGAGAGTTCCGATTCTCTCTTGTGCAATTACTGCAGAAAGTAACATTCAGAAGAAAAGGGGAACTGTCAATCACAATTGTTAATATCAGAGCTTTATCTACGACGCTATGAATCCAAAGTAATGAACACCTCAAACCTAATGGTTAGAAACTGTCAACCTAATCCAGTCTTCTATTGAAGGTTAATGCAGAGAACCGTGAAAACACAGCAGCCTGTGTAAGAGGGAAACACACTTCATTATCCCATCTAGCTTGGAGCTCCCTATGCAAAGGATTTGATCCTTTTCCACTACGGCACTCTCAATGTAAGATTCCTCTCCCAGACAAAACAACCACTGAGGTCTAGCAGAGAATGAGAATAGATGTCTGTTCTCTGCCAATTCATAGGAGAACACCCCTCCATATCTGTAAAATCACTCCAGCTCTGTTTTCTAGCATGAATACAGACTGTCCTAGGCACAGGATATTAGTTTCAGGTAGATAACCTTCCAATTGACTTTTGTCTCCATTTTCCAAACTTGCCCAGGAAATGCTGTCAGTTGGCAACAATACTGCACACATTTTGCTTCTTTTCATTGCTTCTCATTTAAAAAGAAAACAAACAGCTACAAAGATGATTCCTTCCCTAACAGGCTGATTTCACAAAACAAAAAGGTCAACTTGTAATGATTGACAGAAACTCTGTTACTAAAAACTTAGTACTGCCTGAGGAAAACCTGTTATATTTCAGCAATAGTTTCAAAGGGGACAAAATTCCCTCTCTCTTCTTCCCAAGGTAATACATTCCATAATAATGTATAGAATGAGACACTGCTTTATACTTAAAACTATACTGCTTTTTAACTTAAAGTCACAAGTTTTAAAAAGATGCCAGAGTTAAGTTTTTTGTACCATCTTGTCTTGCTCCTTTTCTTTACACTGCACTCACTTATTCATACTGTCGTCATCAGAATTCCCATGGGATGATTTAAGGTATATGTAGGTTCCACAATAAAGCAAAGGAGTAGGGCAAGTTAGCCTTGGGAGAGAGCTGTGCTTGTGTGATTATATTGCTTTGGTTAGTAGTAACAGGTTTTAATATAATGTTTTGAAATAATTATGTGTACCTTATTTTCTAGATTACTAAATTCCATTTTTCAAAATGCAGTAAATATATAAGAGCACGTATACTGTACTAAACCACAGCACTTGAAATGTTAAGTCCCAAATTGGGCATACATAATGAGAAAGCACACAGTTTTAGCCTCCCGAATCTCACTGCCCACTACACAACAGGTATTATTCTCAATTACTCTAGAGATGTACTGAAACAAGTTATTCTATTTTTGCAAAGCACTCAAATACTATAATGATCAGTATCTCAGAATGGCATATTAGAAAACTAAGATGTTATTTCAGAATACACACAATAGGACAATTAAAATTATGACATGATCCTATTTTCATATATCTTTACTTCGGGTATCCAGTTTTCTAGAAGCTATAAAACCAATTGCATGACATCCTGTGGACTTCCACAAGGTCACCAGCAGTTCCAGAGCTTTTAAATCTGTCATGTAAAATAAAACCACTATAGCTAATGTATCAAAGCTGATAATAGCAGCTATTTGATTTGTTCCATTGCAACTAGTATTAAAGAATGAGAAGACACAAACTGCTAGAGAGTTTCAAAGATTTTACACTGGCAGCAGAGCAGATGGATTGTTAGAGGCAGAAAGCCTCAGAAAGGGCTTAACATACACTGTAACATACACTGTATTTTGTTTCCCATAAGTGTGATGCTTCCTAAACCCCAATCTTTAACCACGTTCTTATCCCATCCCACCTATTTACTGTCTTGGCTCTAGTCTCATTCCCTCTGGCAACACAGTATGGCACACTCTTCCCTGCATGGATCCCTGCATCAATCTCACACAGCTGCCCTTTCCCAGCTGTGCCATCCTCAGTGCCTTAATAGTCATACCACAGATTTAAGTATTTTACTGAAATTCTCAGTGCCTCTACTTCTCTGTCTTCTTCTCTATGAAGTGTTTGGCTACTGTTCCTAAAATTGTTTATTCTGAACACCTATGCTACTTTTTAAAGCATGTTACCTAACTCTGATAGAAGCTGCCCAACTGTCGTAGCACAGAGTTCCTTGAAGATCACCGCTTTTTGAGTTTAGCTTTTAGTGTCTGAAGCAGCATAAGTGTGTGTGAAGACAGTATTGCATTAGGTAGCAGAGATATAATGTGAGTTTGTACACACTTCATTAAAGTCACTACCTCCATTTGTCTATGAGATGTTCCATTCTTTGTTCTTATCTTCCAGCTACTTGAATTCTTATTCTACTTGCCATGCCTGGCTACTTTAAAGTAATCTTAGTCCCTGTTTCCAGAATACCTATACCTGGTCTCTGGTTCCTAAAAAACAATCAAAAAAAAAGCAAACCAAAACAAACAAACAAGAAAGCCCTGGTATTGCTAATTCTTTTCTTTGATCTCCCCAGCTTCTCTGATTTGTACTTCCCACATGGCCCAGCTTGTTTGCTCCACTGACTCCAAATAGTCTCAGGCAAATCAGACTCCTTGCACCAATCTAGTCACTTCTGCCTTCTGTTCCAGAGGAGGAAAAGACAAAGTAGAAAGAGACAGGTTACTTGCATCACTTAGCTTGTTCAGGGAAAGAACATCCTGAAACGCAAATTTAAAGTCCAAGTTATTATAAGCCACAAAAAAAAAAGGTCACACACTGATAGTTTTAGCAAGGAGGTAATCACAGGATACATGACTGCACAATATAGATATTTTAGTAACACACTGTATATATGTATGGCATAAATATAATGCTCAGTGTTTAGTCAGAAACATGCTTAGAGGGAAACAGCTGATTACCATAAAAATTCTAATGAGATTTTTTTCTTTTTAATTTGCAATGTACAACTTCATAGGAAGAGAGCAATAGCAAGACTCTGTTAGTTAGCTAATCTCATGGGAATGTCAAAACCATTTCTAGTCATTTGATCTTCTCTTCTTTACATGAGAAATATAATCACCCTCCTTTATTTTAGTTTACAGCTGAAAAAAAACCTGAAACTTGCATATAGTCAAACAAGCAAACATATTTAAAATGGTTTTAATATGTATAACACTGATAATTGGAAAGCCCGCTGCTTTAAGCGCTCCTAGAGCTGCAGAGAAGTGCTGTGTATGCTGCTGGCCAGTAGGGAATCAAGTGCTTTCTAGTCAGTACAAAACTAGTTTTAATTTGATTCCAATTTATCTCCTAGTCCTGCCTTTGGGGGATTTTTATTTCAAGTTTTGGTGTGTGTGTGTTATTTTTAGTCCTTTTACTAAAATAATCCATTCAGAAAATTATTTTAACCCTCAAAAGACCAGTGATGGACAAAAGCAATTTAAAAGGACTTTAACAGAAAACTTAAGAGTTATGATATTTTTTAGCCTGAAATGCCCAAGAAAGGCAGAAGAGACTGAAGAGAAGAGCAATCACAAAAATTACGAAGAAAAATCTGACTGTCTGTGAAACAGAGTCCCTCTCAAATCTATTCCTCACCTCCAAGGACCACCTTAACCTGAATAGCAGGTATGGCAGGAGAGAAAACACTAAAAAGAAGTAGGAAGAAAAAAAGGCACAACTGTCAGAGGAAGAGAATAGTAACATACTGGAAATATGAAGAAGTTCCTGCCAGGAAAAAAACATGAGGCTGGGGAAGGAAATCCTTCACATATGGGCAACAGCAGCCGCTTGACAAATTGCCAGAAATTATATATAATTTGCTGACCAGTTTTTCTTTTCTAGGAGTAACATTAATATATTCTTTATTTTTTTCAAAGAATTAATCTGAATGAATAACTTCCTAATGATTAAATAGGAAATGCTTAAAACATTGATAGGCTCAAGCTACAGATTAAAGGGCAATCACTTACGAAGGATGAGATCAAACAGTGAGAATTTTTTCTAAAGAGTTCATAGAATAGGCTTATTTCTAGCTTCTGTCAAAGCCAACTATGCCAAGTTAACCCTTCAGACATTGTTTCTTACTACAATTAAGAAAATAAATGAGAGAGATGAAGAAAACATGCCTTGTATGTTTTTGCTACCTCTTGTGTCATCATCTACAAATAGTCCCATATTCATTGCCACTATAGTTGTTTTACTGTGACTTCAGGTGCAAAGATACAAAACTGAAGTTTAGGCCCTGAAAACCTGCTTTCATCCCACATACTGAGTTCAGGGATATTTTTTTTTAATTTGTGCATCATCATTATCCCCAATAGGCAAGTTTCTACAAAGATTTACAGTGCAAGAAGTCTGGCATATTTTGCTTATTGCATCTTAACACTGCATTCAAAGCTGGCTCAGCTGTTTTGATAATCTCTATTAACAGCAATCTCATCAGCAATAGCATTTTTTTTCATCAAGTGAAGTCATATGTGCAAACTTTGAGGAACTAGAATTATTACTGATAACAACATCTGTAGATTAGTAAATAGGTGTATCAGTTACCTCACCCATCTGGAAACACGATCTATCTGCAAATGTGCCCCTGCACAGATTTCTGCTCTATTCCCAGAATCTAGTCAGCCAACTGAAAGTTGAAGCTCTGTTGTTTTTGAGAACAGCTTTTAAAATGTAAATGCAGGCACTCCTGCCTTGTTACATTTCCAGATGGACAGCAATACAAGGAGCATGAGTCTCCTCCTTTAAAATCAAAGCATCAAAGCCCTTTATTTATGCCCCTTAAAACTTTACACTAATAAGTAAGTCCATTTTCCTTCCCCAAAATGCTAACCTGCATTACAATTCTAAATTGCAAACTGAAATGCAATTAACTTTTTATTCCAGATACAGATTTCTTGATTTTGAAAACTTTTGAAGTTTTGAAGTAAGGTCATATTAAACTAATGGAAATAAAGAGCTGTAAACAGAGGGTAGTGGTTTAGATGCCTTTTATTTATTTATTAATAAAAAATCCTTCATAATAATCTGCAGCCTTTAGCAGAAGTAGCATATCATGTGTGGCTAGAAATACTAAAAAAATAGTCTAAAGATTATGCAGGTAATAACACTTTCACTATCTCCTATGTCCTTGCTGTGATATAGTTATTTTTCCGAAAACTGTGCTCTCTTCAAAGAGCTTATTTTCTTAGTCCCACTGCTCAGAGCTTCAGTTCATTTGTCACAGGTTATGTTTACTCTAAGCTTTTACTGGAGGTAGCCAGCTATGGAAAAGCACTGTGGTGGAAAGGTTATTTCTTCAGGGTTTTCTCTTATATTCCCCTGGTGTATGTCATGATTTCAGGACGTGAATACTTGTGTCTGTTGGCGTTCTCTGTCCGTTTGGCTTCCCTAGCTGTAAGGAAGCTAGAATGCAGCTGTTCCTTACACCTCCAGAGAGCAGCGTTTTGTATTTTTCATAAAAGCACCTTTGATACAAATATTTAATTTTTGAAATGATTATTTGCATATGTGAAAAAACAACAAGGTAGGAGAGCAAAGTTAAATACAATGGGTAAGTCAGCTCTGTTAGATGAAAAAAACTTCATAGGAAGAATGACTTGAGATTCTCAGGACAACAGCAGTTCAAAAATGTTTTCGAGTTTTTTTAATATTTATTTGTAAAAGCTATAGAACAACAGAAGCCACTTTTGTTTGATTCAATTACCACTTCACTAGCTCTAGGAACTTCAGTACTACATCCAAATACTAGTACAAGTATTTTACTATTTCTGGATACTGTCTTTGATTAGGAAGACAGTACTTTTCTCTGCATCTTTCTTGTACTTTTCTTTGAGAAAAAGACAACTGAAAGGGAAGTGAAGACCTGATTTAAGGGTGACCTGAAAGAGGCTTCCATGAAAATGTGCTTCCTTATTATATGCAGCACAGCTACATAGAGTTCATTCAAATTAAGACTTTTATTACATTGAAAAACAGCCATCGAAAACTCCATTGCCATGAAGATATGCAGTGAAAATTCCTGTAAACTCATTCACTTCTACCTTACTCATAATTGATTAAAGACACCTCTTGCAGAGTGACATATCTGGGAGGCTTGTTTGGAATCCTCCCTTCCTCCTGCTGAAAGTGAGCCCAAACACAGCATTCTTCTTTTTTTTTTTCTTTTTGTCATTTAGTAGTCATAAGTAAAAAGAAAAAAAATCAAGAGAATGAAGGTTCTCTCTTCTTCAGCCATGAAGATACATTCTTCATGTTGTACACATACAATAGCATTCATTATTCTTGCAGGTAGTTATGTAATCATAGATAAATAAATAAATAAATAAAACGCAGCCTTTTCAAATAATGAAAAAGAGAAAGGTTCTTTCCTCCAATTCTTTCAGTGTTAAGCTTAGTGTATTCTACATATAATAGTTACACTGTTGCCTAATGGAAAAAAAATAAGTGGAAAATTTAAAATGCAATCTGAATTTAGTTAAACAAGCTGAAAAAAAGATTAATTTTAAGTATCAGCACCTTCAAAACACAAGTAATCATGAACGTCAATGAAATTAATAACTTCGAGGGAAAAGAAAAAAAAAGAAAAAAGTGTTTCAACCTTCTACTAATGTTCTCTTCATTCTCTTTGGATTTAGCTGAAATTAAGTTGACTGTAATAAACTTAATCAACCAACAAACTAAAGATATGATTTGTTATACCGAGCAACAAAAGACCCCTGTGCTAACTCTGGCTTCTTCCTTTTCATTGACCAATACAAACATATAGAGCAAATGTACAGGAAGCCAAAAGAATGCTACCCTAAAACAATTGTCCAGGGATAGTCCCTGCCTAAATATTTATGTGCTATTATGACACTGTTTTCTATAGTACTTTAAAAGGTTTTATAAATTATTTATAAATCACATTTCATAAATCAAATGACATTATTCCTTATGAAGTCAAATTTAATAAAATGCTCCAAACTCCTGAAAAAGCTTATTCAATTTGATGGAAAATAATGGACATTTTTGATTTTCCTTTTTAACTTTATATTGCAGAATGACAAACAATATATATTTTTATATATTTTATTTCCTCTATATTCCAATTTTCTTATCTTCCTTTTTCCTGTGTCTGCCCACCACTGAAAAAATACAATACTCTTAACTTGCATCACTTCTGCAATTTCAGATTCCAAAAGAAAAAAAAAAATGCCCAAATAACCAAAACCATGGTCTTCAGAGACCTGTACTCATGTACTCTTCACTTTGCCATAACGCATTGCTCAGAATAAGCAGTCTGTGAGCCATCTGTGTTTGAAAGAAAAGGTTTTACTGCTGAGAAAAGACTAAAGAAAACCAAAATACTCAGTGCATTTTTTAAATTAACTACATACATGTATTATGCATATCTTGTATGATTTATAACCTGCTGTGAACAAATTGAATTTGTAGGGATAAATATAACCTCTGTACAAAGAGACTGCTCCTCTCTTGTAAAATTTATAGTCCCTGTATTGAATCTAATGTCAGACCAGACTTTCAGATCTTCAAGATTTCATCACTCTTTTTAATCAAAGAAAAGTTAACATTAGCATTCAGAGCCTTTTCAACTGGATTGGATTTCTGGGTGATTTAATTACAATCCTTTATGACCATAAAAGCAATTCTACAGTTAAACCCTTGTCGGTTTCTGAACACAGAAATGTATTCAGCAAAGAAAAACAAAATCTCACAACACAAGGAGAAATTGTCGGTCCACCTAAATTGCAAACTGATTTAAAAATATTTTTGATGCAGTCTGGCATGCTACAACAGCTGCAAGCCCAGCAGCACAGAGCTATTCATTATCTGCACTCGCCCTCAATTCTCAAGTGAAGTCAGCCTTGCCACTGCGATGGTGATAGAGTGACAGAGGTGGGACCATCTACCACTTGGTGTAATTGCTACGAGCCTTGTGAGACCTCAAATACATAGCTCTTGTACAGAGCTCTTTCCTGTTCTGAGATATTGTTTAAAGACATTATCTGCAATGGTATGTTATTCTTCCTCTAAGCTACAAAACTGGAGGTGGAAACAAATATTCCAGCTTGGAAGATAACTGGGTACTAGCAAAGAATTTGTTTTTCTCACTTTCTTACTCTAAATTTAGAGTATTGAATATCTTTCTGGTGGCTCACAGCTTGATTACCAAATCGATAATTCCATCTTTGGACATCCTGACACCTTTGATCATGGCAAAAATAAAAGCATGAATCAGAACCTCTGCCAACAGCAACAGTGATTTTCTGGTAAAAACATTTCTGGGTTGCTCCTTTATGACTTACTACAGAGATCAAATGGTTTGAAGTTTGTAAGCGACTAATCTCTAGTGTTTACAGACTTACAGAGCCCAGCATGGATTCACTAGAGTTTCCTTCCATTAAAACAACAATAGCAAAGAATATAAAAGGTAACATGGAAAGAAGTGTGTTTAACTTACGGGCATGAATTAAGGAAATTCAGTTGGTTTCAGTTTGTGCTAAAATTGAGCTATGAGAGTAATCCTTGTGAGATTATTTGTGAGAGATAACTCCTTGTGTCTGCAAAGAAACAATCAGCAGTACTTGAACTTGTACGCAGCTTGCACATCACATCCTACGCTGGCTGAACAGGAACTGTGATGACAATATTTCAGCTATCCCCAAGTAACTCCCAGGAGTGGAAACTTCTTGAAAGTCCCTGGCTCACGTGATGCTTAAGCACCTGTGCTTTGTGTTATGATATGAGTGAAAAAGACAGAGAATGCTATGAAAGAATGGCATTAATTTCATAACCCAGATGATATAAGAGTTGTTGACAGCTGTATAACTCAACAAGCAAGTTTGTTTGTTTTTTTTCTTCCTGGCTGCATGTATATCCTGGATTCATGTTAAATATGTGTTTAGGCAAATGTACATAGGCAGTTTTCATATATTCCACCCTGTCCTTCTATTCCTTTACAGTCCTCATTCATCTGAGGACTGTACTTTACTGCAATTTTACACCCTATTTGCAGAAACAGAAATTCTCCTGCTACATCACCCTTGGAGATGAAAAGGTCTGTAGTTGAGAGCAATATTTAGATAAGCACAAATGGCAGCCCTGTCACTTTGTCAGCACTGTCTTGGATAATTCCTTACTATATTGTCTCAAACCTAGTTTGACCTATGATTTGTTCAGAAAATTAAATCTAACAGTGAAAAACTTTTAAGTGCTTGCTGTAAATTCCAAATTTTTTATATACTTCAGAGGTGAAACCACAACTTAACGTATTGCAAGTCACTTCAGCCATACTGGAGTCTTCAAACTCATCTTCAACCACTACAGATGTCTGTTATATTTCTTCATAGTGAGGGTGACAGAGCACTGGAACAGGCTGCCCAGAGAGGTTGTGGAGTCTCCTTCTCTGGAGATCTTTAAGACCTGCTTGGACCCAATCCTGTGCCATGTGCTCTAGGTGGCCCTGCATATGCAGGGGAGTTGGACTAGATGACCTCTAGAGGTCCCTTCCAACCTTAGGCATTCTACGATTCTGTGATTCTATATTAGATGATACAGACTCTGATGAAGCACTGCTTTGGTAATTGAACGTTCATACAACTTCCATCCCATCCTTAACCAGCACTGACTTAATATTCAATTACTTGACTTGGAAATTAATGCAGTTACCATTGCTGTAACTGGCATGAAACATAACAGATCCTTCTCTCACCTCCTTATAAGGAAACAAGTGCTCTTCTGCTTCAGTAACACTTTGAACTACATTGGCTCTCATTCAGCACTGTTCTACACCAATCCAACTTTGAATCTTATTTTTTGGAAAACTAAAAATTGTTTGAATGTAGAACCTCACCTGCCTAAATTATCTGCCAAGAGATAGCCAGTGAGAAGCTTAGCATGTGGGAGTTATCTTATGTCATTAATAAATACAGACAACTAATTTTCTCTTCCCGGTATTTACCCATAACAAATCTGAAATATCAGTCTAGTCAGAGAACATTTTAAGTCCAAAAATGTCAGTCATCACTGTTAATTCACGTCTTTGGCAGCCCCATGAAGGTCCTACCCAATACCTGCACAGAGTCTAATCTTAATCAAAGAAGAACAAAAGACTGTAGAATAAATCTACAAAGATTACATTAACTAATATATGCAGAAGATATATGAGTCAGAGGAAAGTTACCAGACTGAAAAAAAGAATCTAGTTATCAAATTTAAGTTTAGGTCAATAAAGACTGACCTAAGCTTAAGATTGACAGAAACTAAATAATTGATAACTAGTGTCATTTTGGATTGCCAGCTGCTATCAAGCTGGTTTTATCAAAATAAATGGCAATTCAACCTGTATCTTGTATTTGCTAACATGTAAAGGATAGATCTTGTTACTTCAGCGACCAAGGCTGACTTTGCTTCCCACCATGGCCAACAGAAATAAAGCACATTTTATAAGAGAATATAGCTCAAAGAAAATTATTGTACATAGTTAGTTGAATGGAAAGAATAATCAGTTGAACAATTCTGGCTACAATAAATGTGTTTATAGGCTTATCTCAGCAAAAAAATTGCAAATCTACAGTAGTACATCTTAAGTGAGACTGGAATTCACTTCTGAAAGCAGTAAAGTGAATTTGAATTATTCGGCTATTTAATTCTACCAGCTCTCTGAATTTTCGTCCGCTCAGCCACATTATCACACCCCTAAAAAGCAGACACACAGTATCTGCTGAATGGTAACTATTAAATGTGCTACAGTGAAATACTACTCCATCACTATGACCCATCAGTGCCTCATAATGCTCCTCCAGTCTGTCTGTCTGGTATTTGCTAATCACAGACTTGGGTGTTTTGTTTGTCTTACGAAAGAAATATCTGCAAAGTTAGATCCAGAATTCTGACACAAAAAAAATCAAAATCCACTTCCCTCATCTTTCTTGCTTTAACACAGAGTTTAAGTAGGCTTGCAGCTTTATGCAGGTCTACCACTAGGAAAGACTGAATTTGAAAAATAGCATATAAGAGACAGAAGAGAGATATCTAGATAAGTTGGAAGCACCTAAAAAGCTCAAGAATCTTATGCAGCCAAAAAGTATAGCTTTTATTTTTTTTTTTTTCCTAACATGCCATATATTTTTAGCTTTTATCCTCTTAATGCATTATGAAACTGGATCTTAATAAATTAAAGCGTCATCATCAATGCATTGTAGAGATTGCCAGAACAAACATCTTTGGAGGGTAATTAAATTCACCTCTATTAGGGTAATCTGTACAACTCCCTCTCCGTTGACAACCATCTAGCTCACATGCCACGCCTAACTTTCAGTGCTCAAACCAAGTGAGATAAACCTCACCTGAAAAAACACATGTCCACAATGATTTGCCTGTACATGTACAGGTGTGCTTGTGCTTAAGCCAGACTACACAAACAGCTAGAGAAAAACTAACTTGCTAAGTTACAGAGCTCCAAAAAAAAATTTAAAGCACGCCTGGACTATGAAACTAAGGGAATTCAAGTATATTTACCCAATATTTTTTTTTTGTTTTCTTTAAAAATATGGGATGATGAGTGAGTTGAGAGCCTGTGGGTAAGGGTTAAAGGGCAGGCTGTGCCCACTCACTGTGGTGGGTGTCTGCTACAGGCCACCTGAACAGGGCGAGGAGGTTGACGAGGCCTTCTACAGACAGCTGGATATTGCCTCACGGTCACAGGCCCTGGTTCTCATGCAGGACTTCAACTTCCCCGACATCACCTGGAAGGACAACACAGCCAGGCACAAACAATCCTGGAGGTTCCTGCAGAGTGTTGACGATAACTTTTCGACACAGGTTGTTGAGGAGCCAACGAGGAGAGGTGGGCTACTGGATCTCATGCTAACAAATAGAGAGGGACTTGTAGGAGATGTGAGGGTAGGGGATAGCCTCGGCTGCAGTGACCATGAGTTGGTGGAGTTCAGGATCCGACGAGGAGGAGGCAGGGCGGTAAGCAGCCTTGCAACCATGGACTTCAGGAGGGTCATCTTTAGCCTCTTCAGAGACCTCCTTGGAAGAATCCCATGGGCTAGGGCTCTAGAAGGGAATGGGGCCCAAGAGAGCTGGCTAGTTTTCAAGCATCCCTTCCTCAACGCCCAGCAACAGTGCATCCCTGTGCGTAAGAAGTCAGGCAGAGGGGGCAGGAGACCTGCGTGGATGAGCAAGGAGCTTGTGGCAATGCTCAGGCAGAAGAAGGCGGTATACAGAATGTGGGAAAAAGGACAGGCCCCCTGGGAAAAATACAGGAGCGTAGTCAGGGAATGCAGAGATGCAACTAGGAAAGCTAAGGCGCATTTGGAATGTAAGCTGGCGAGGGAAGTTAAAGACAACGAGAAAAACTTTTTCAAATATATAAACAGCAGAAGGAAGATTAGGGGAAATGTGGGTCCCCTGGTGAATGGGATGGGCACTCTGGTTATGAACAACACAGAAAAATCAGAGTTGCTGAATGCCTTCTTTGCTTCGGTGTTTACCAAGGGCAGCCCTTTAGAGTCCCAGGCCCTAGAGACGAGAGAAGAAGCCGGGAGAGATGAAGACTTGCCCTGGGTAGAGGAAGATTGGGTAAGAGACCACTTAAGGAAACTCGATACCTACAGATCCATGGGCCTTGATGGGATGCACCCCAGAGTGCTGCGTGAGCTGGCAAATGTCACAGCTAAGCCACTCTCCATCATCTTCGAAAGATCCTGGAGAAGGGGGGCAGGGTGCCGGAGGACTGGAAGAAGACCAATGTCACATTAGTCTTCAAAAAAGGCAAGAAGGAGGATCCGGGCAACTACAGGCCAGTGAGCCTC
>VWPW01014247.1:139286-164324 GCA_013389825.1 Crypturellus undulatus
CCAGAGGGCTGTGCTGCCATCCAGAGGGACCTGGACAGACTGGATAACTGGGCAATCAAAAACCTCATGAAATTCAACAAGGCCAAGTGCACGGTCCTACATCTGGGGAGAAATAACCACAGACACCAGTACAGGCTGGGGACCGACCTGCTGGAGAGCAGCTCTGCTGAGAAGGACCTGGGCGTCATGGTGGACGACAGGTTGACCATGAGGCAGCAGTGTGCCCTCGTGGCCAAGAAGGCCAATGGCATCCTGGGGTGCATTAAGAGGAGCATCTCCAGCAGGTCGAGGGAGGTGATCCTGCCCTTCTACTCAGCCCTAGTAGGGCCACATCTGGAGTACTGTGTCCAGTTCTGGGCCCCCCCAGTACAAGAGGGATGTGGAGCTGTTGGAGAGAGTCCAGCGCAGGGCTACAAGGATGATCAGGGGCCTGGAACATCTGCCCTGTGAGGAGAGACTGAGCGAGCTGGGCCTGTTCGGCCTGGAGAAGAGAAGGTTGAGAGGGCACCTGATCAGTGTGTACAAGTACCTGAAGGGAGGGAGTGAGGAGGATGGGGCTGGCCTCTTTTCAGCGGTGGCCACCAACAGAACAAGACGAAATGGCCACAAACTGAAGCACCATATGTTCCACAGGAACTTAAGGAAAAATTTCTTGACAGTGAGGGTGACAGAGCACTGGAACAGGCTGCCCAGAGAGGTTGTGGAGTCTCCTTCTCTGGAGATCTTCAAGACCCGCTTGGATGCAGCCCTGTGCCACGTGTTCTAGGTGGCCCTGCGTGTGCAGGGGGGTTGGATTAGATGACCTCTAGAGGTCAGGAAGGGTCATCTAGAGATTAGATGACCCTTCCAACCTTACGCATTCTATGATTCTATGATTCTATATAAAAAGGAGCTGTTTTCCAAGTGTGCAAGAAAAGTTTTCTGTATCCCAATTAGCTCTTTATCAGGTATCTAAAAGACACATTTTAGTTAAACTTGTGAAACAAAGAATGATGAAACTCAATCTGTAAGAGAAATTTATGTTCTTAAGGAAGGGTCATCTAGAGATTAGATGACCCTTCCAACCTTACGCATTCTATGATTCTATGATTCTATATAAAAAGTTAATGTTTTCCAAGTGTGCAAGAAAAGTTTTCTGTATCCCAATTAGCTCTTTATCAGGTATCTAAAAGACACATTTTAGTTAAACTTGTGAAACAAAGAATGATGAAACTCAATCTGTAAGAGAAATTTATGTTCTTAAAACTTCTACATTGGTTATTATTTAAGCAAATGCAGTTTACAAATATGGAAGGGAAGTGTACCTGGCAACAGTTCAGCAGTATGGAATATTTTCTCCTGCTTCATTTTACTTTCATGTAATAATTCTTCTGTGGTCATTGGAAGATCTAGAACATCCAGCATAATCTGTGCTCCTTCCAAGGCTTTTTTACCCATAACCAAGGATTTCACTTCCCACGTATACGTCTTTCCAAAACGCTCGCAGATTTCTTGGAACACCATCGTATAGAGACGTTCAGTGTCTGCCAAAAAATAATAATAATAATAATAATAATAAAATAGAAGATCAGAAATGTGCAGCCAGATGAACAGCCAATCTTATAGCAGAGATCGCATAAATTGCCACCAGATTATCTGCTAGGAGCCAAAGCTTCTATCAAAATAGACAAAAGTGCTTCACCACATTTGCAGAGGGGATGCCAGACTTCGTCAGATTATCTCACAGGTATCTCATGTTTGGAGCTACCATTCCTATGTTAAGAAAAGGCTGCTGTGGGTCACAACAAAGAACTCTCTGGATGTGTTCTCTAAACATCCCTGTTTTGCATTGGCAGTTAATCATATAGGTAAGAAAGCAATGTCTTAATTAAAATTTTCTATTTATTATTTTTCTGAAAAGGAAAAGCAAGGAAGAAAATCTGTTACTCAGGAGATGTTATTTCTTATTCCATGTAAACTGCAAAGAAAAAAAAAAGTTAAATACTTAAGACCATCTTGGAACAGAAACTTCCCAATGGCTTCAAAAGCCACTGCAGTCATTATTACAGCACTGCTGGCACCTCAGCGGTTACACGCGACTACTCAAGCAGATGCACCCACTAGTATTTCTAGGCGGATTTCTGGCAAAAGCAGGCTCAGTTTTCCCAGTTAAACTCTTAGTTTCTAGGTGAAAGGTGAATCAGTTTTTAAACTCATTTAAACTCTGTCTTCCCGCCAGACAAATCTTTAAATAAGGAGGTCCATAACATTTGATTTGAAACCAAAAGGGTAAGGGGGGCATTGAAGAAGTCCCTTTATCTTTGACCTTTTAGTCTGGCTTCATTTTAACAGAGATCCTGAACTCCTGAACCACTCTATCCATCCCTCTCTTTTTCTATCTTTTTAAGTGATATCTCCTTTAAAATACAAACTACTTTTGTTACTGATCATACAGGAGGCATTACTTTCCCTCCTGTATGTTTAAAAGCAATATCACCACTTTCACAGTAAAAGGTAAAAAATACGAGAAAACAAAGTAGTCCTTGTTAATGGGATATTTTCAGAGAGATTAGAGACTTCATATATCCTTTGCCTTTGAAAAGTTATTAGGGGGAAAAATAAAAACTGAAATTATTTATGAGCATATTGTCTCATTTCCTGAATTCTGAAGAGGTAGGTGACAGACTTTAAGCTTAAGCTTAAAGATCTTTAAGTTTAAGCTTAAAGATACTGTAAAGATACTTCACAGATACTGTGAAGACAAAAGACTGAAAAGAGTAGAGCCTGTCCCTGATTACAATGTACCTGAAAGATCCTCCCTGCGCTCTGATAAGCACTCACTGCTCAACCACAGAAATCTCCTTGTCCTCCGATCAAATCGCATGCGAAACCTATGGGCTGTTTCCCATCATCTCACCTGGCATCATGTGAACACACAACAGTACAGGAGACACTGCCACCTGCCAGAGCACTCCTGTCCACCTTTCACTGCTGTAACTGGAAGGGAAGCTGAGTCAGATCCAGATTACCTCTCTGCACTCTGTCCAGGCAGCCACAGCTGTCCAGGCAGTCTCTCAGCTTAAAAATGAAGAAAAACAAAACAAAACAAAAGAAACACCACAACTGTACTACTGTTGCTTGTGCTTCTCAAAGAGATATCCTAAGAAAAAAGTTTAGAGCAATCCTGGAGACCTGTAAAGCCCAGGAAATATATCAGAGCACTCTTCTGAATCAGCAGAAACATAAGAGACTTGGCTTTGAAAAATGTCAAGCTGACAAGTAGGGAAGAAAGAAAGAAAAAAAAATCAAGCCTGTTCACTTGATGCTGCCAGGTGGTTCTCCTTCAGCAAGCTGAGGGGAGTTGACAGGGCACTGCTTACAATTTCACAGTTCTCTCCTTCCTCGTTTCTGATGCATTGATTTTTCTTTTAGATCTCACATTCATCAGGTGAAGGACACAAACCTCTTTCCTGAAGTTGAAATTTGAAACTAAAGATTAATCCTCATCTGAGGTAGTAACAATTACCCAACTAAGCAGAAATAAAAGAAGGAATTAAAAAGCATAATTGTAGAGCATGACAAATTCAACAGGGTTCTTAAATAATTTTGTGTTAATCTATCCAAAAGTGAATGATTTAACTATGCAGCTAAAAACACTCAATTAAATAGCCTCTTGCATTTTAAATATCACATGCCAGACTTGTGTACTGACATCTTTTCTTCTTAAGGGAATTCTTAATAATGTTCAAATTGTTAGCATAAAAACAATCTGCTAGGCAGTCTTGCAGTTTGCAAACTAAATAGTACTCATGAACAATTCTGATAGAAATCTATTCAAATAATTATTTTTATTATCACATTCACACAATGTCTGAACTTAGATTTCACAGTGCTGATCAAGAAATCACTGTAGAAATTTAACGTGAGCAACTACTGATACTACTCATGCTCAGTCATGAGCAGATTTCAGCATATCTCAAAATATCTTATTTCCTTCCCTTCCTTTACTAGTTATCCGATAAAAAGTTGCTTACAAAAAACAAGACTTACACAGAGATCACTTCCTCCACTCTACCTGAAGTTGCAACATTTAGACTCAAAAGTTATCATTCTGAGTTGAGCTCCTGTAAAATATTAGGTATTTAATTCTTGAGAAACAATGACAATTTCATTCTCATGATTTGTTGATAAAAGATTTGTCAAGACTTACTGCCTCAAATTATTAAGTAGCGTGTAACTGTTACTGTACCTAAAGCTTTCATTTGGAAAAATTCTTCATAGTTATAGATACTTGCTCAAGTAGGTATGTCCCACTACACATCCATAAAAGCAGAAATCAGGGGAATGGGGGGAAAGTACACATTTAAGCAAATCCATCAGGCCCCAAACTCTCATTAAAAACGTATGCTGACAATACAGAAACGTGTGTGGCAGTGGCCTGTTCTAACTGCTGGAAGGAAAAGAGCAGACTTCTTAGTCCCTGCTACTTGCAGTAAATATCCTCTTGTGCCTTTCAAAATATTCTCTATCTTTGCAGCTCTCATTCCTTGACGTATCTTTTACATGGACATCATCAGCATGACGTACTGTCCATCCACTTACTGCACTGCACTGAGAATGAGTGATACTCATTCCCCTGCCACATATCATCTCACAGTCATTTTTATAGCAAGCCTCCTTGTGTGTAAAAAGAACAGGCAGCTCCACTAGTGCTGTTTACAGTGTACAAAACCAAGTCACAATAAATGCAGACAAAGTGACAAGAATGTCGGAGGCATTAGATTGCTCAACTTGTGATCCAGAATAAAAATATGTTGAAGCACGAACAGAAAAGCCTAAAGGTAACTTGGCATTAGACCATACTGTAAAACTTGAGTGTTGATCTGCTTGATCTGCTCAAATCATGGCAGAGTCAGAATCAGAATTGAAAATTTATCTAGGTTAGGACTAGAGCAATCAAAGTAGTATTTAAATAATCTCAGCTTTATCACTTGCACATCAAGAAGCCAGCATAAGATCAAAAATATGATCTCATGAATGAATCAGGAACCTGATTTTTCAGCTATGTAAACATTCTGAATTTATTATAAATGAATTCATATTTTTTAAATTTTGACTTCATTACAAATTCTAAAATAATGTTCACCTTATCAAGGATGTAAAGCCAGTAGGCATGAAAGCTCATCCTAGCTATTCTGAATTCCTCTTTGCTTGAATCATCTGTCTCATCTCTACTCCCTGAAGTAGTACTCCCAAGTTTCCCTGAAGAAAGATGATTGCAAAATCTAAACAGAATTTCAATCATACACATTCAATATTTTCTGGAAAGTCAGAATCAGATGATGGATGTTTAAACTTAGTAAGATTTTTATTTTGGAGGGGGACAATCAGTTTCTTGTGCTTATAACTCTGAAACAGACTTCCATCCGTAACTGGAAGGGAACAGTTTTTGGTATGCAGTTCAGAAATTTCAAATACAAATGATCATTCTTAATAGGATTTTGGCCCAAATATGAGCAAATCTCATTAGATTTTGTCACTATCAATACTAAATCAAATACAGATTACTATGACTTTTTTTTACTATCAGTCTCTGACAATGTGCCTTTAATTCTGTTGGTAAATGCAAGAGTGTAAGAAAGCATACAAATTACTCATTTGCTCTTTTAGGCACCAAGAGGTAAATATGATTAAAAAGAAACATAATTATACAAGTGGACAATTTTGTTTGCTTTGTGCCATTTAACTGGTGACATTAAGCACTCCAACAGGCTGTACAGGCTCTGGACTTGTTTGATCACACAAACAAAGAGCTGAGAAGTCCATATAACTGAGAATATGAGCAAAGAGTAGGGCCCAAGCCACATTTCTGAACAGTATGTAGGCTATCACAGAGTTAGGAAATGACACAGTCAAGATATAATCCACAGCAACAAGCCACAAAGCTCTCAAGAACCTGCTGGTGCTCATGGTATGTGGAGAGAAAATAAATTGAAAAAGCTGGGAACACATTGAACTTCAGATAGTAAAGCTCAGAAGGAACAAAGAACACCTTCCTGACCTAGAAAATGATTCAAGATATTACTATCCAGAAAAAAAAATCCTGAAGGGTTGTAAAAATCAGTCCCTGAAGGAGCAATAGTCTATTCCATTGAATAATGTATGCTGCATAATTCATTCTCCACTCTTTTTCTACCATCACAACTTCCTTCCATAAGAACCTGTCATGCTTACCCTATAAAACAATAAAGGCCATATCAAGAGCCTTAGGATGACTAAGTTAACAAATCCATCAGTCTAATAATTGACCTCAGAATCACTTAGAGTAGCAGGGAAGAGGAATTAGAGTGTGGATGAGAAGGAAGGCAAATAAGTTTCTTTTTGCAGAATACAACAGTGATCCTGAAAACAGTATTTGGCTTCTAATCTCTCCTTAGTGTCTAAGCTTACTTTACATTTCAGGGGATTTTTATATGTTATATGTGCTTTCTTTTTTTTAGTTTTCTACTTTAAATGGAATAGACAGTCCTTTATACTACATGAGTGATAGATGGTAAATGAAAACCAGCCTGCAGATTGCTGGTTTAAGGGCTCATTCCTAAGAAATGGGTTCAAGATCCCAGAGATGAGACAAGGATGTTATTATTTGCTAGATTACTCCTCCCATTCCTTCCAACTTAACTTGCTTATGAAGAAAAATGATCATCTTACAGAGACACCCATTCAGTAACTGACAAGAAATCTAGACACATTCATTATGTATGTTCAAACAAACTCTGTGGCCTTAAGTTTCAGTCTCCAGGCCCAAGGTCTTTACTGCTGTCCTTAGCAAGTACGGGTGAACGTGTAAGCAGACTGACTCATGAAAGCAATTAACTGAAACTCAACTGCAGTATTCATGTTTTGTCCCTTGGAATAACATACTTTCATAATCTGTATCAAGTCTGTCCATGTTACTCTTACTTGAAAGTTAAGGAAGATAAAGTCTGCTTTAAAATAACCATCAAGCACCAAATAAGTGCTGCTTCAGAATCACAAACTATTTTTAAGAGCTAGTTTTAAGAGTGGTTTATTTGGTAAACGACTTTACATGATTGATAAACCATAACTTTTTAAAGGTAAGGAAAAAAAAAGACTATAATTGCTAAAAAAAAAAAAAGAAAAAAAAGAAAATTAATGCTTCCCGTTTAATTGAGAAATAATTTACAAATCATCATGATTTTGATTAGCATTTAGAATAATTCACTAACAGGATCAATTATTCATCTTAGTAAGAAGGAAGTAGAGGTCTGTTTTGAAGCTTTAGTTTTTGCATATATATTTCTTTTTTTTCTTTTTTTTTCCCTGTTGTACTAGAATGTTAATATAAGTATACTCCAAGAAGATGAATATGCTATGCAGTAATTACCTCAGTGAGACCAGAGAAACACTGCCACTGGCGAACTCATACAAAGCACCATCAGTCTATTTGCTCTTCTCTGATACTAGACATGCTACCATGTATTCAATTTACTGCTAAGAGGCTTAAAGGGAAAATAAGTTTAGTGCCCCAAAACAGTAGCTTCAAGAACTGTTCTCAAAGGATTATCACATATTTGTCCCCTCAGGCTTATATTTCTAGAATTCGTCTATGGCAGCTATTTTGGAAGATGATTTCTCATTTTATATGTAAAGAAATATTTTACTGCTATGGGGGAGGTGAAGAAGCATCTCAGCAAATTCAAATACCTCTTAATTTACATTAGTACAGGAAACATATCTTAATGCTGTCTCATTCACATATACATCTTGTCCTTCTTTTTAAAGCCACAGGGAGGTGAAAGAAAGCTCTCAAGGATAAGTCATGCTAACACTGTTCTGATGTGGAGTTACACATAAATATCCAGCCTCCAATACAGAATTGCACATGCAAAAAGCAACGGAATCTACATTTCAATTCTGGGGCATCAGGAAACCTGAATTAAAAAAACAAACAAACAAAAAAAAACAGGTAGTATATAAGAAATTAATCACTCAAACTATCCTGATTAAACATCACTTATGTGCATATCCTCATTAGTTGAAAAATAACAAGTGCAATAACACATACCTGCATTGCAGTACCTGACTTCTTTGCTTTGTTAGGCATTCACATAGGTCTTGAAAATAACCATTAAAAACAGAACAACACAAAGCCTGGCAGGAGAGAAGGGAAGGCAGGGAATCTTCTTCTATTCAAAAAAAACCCAAAATGAAATCAAAAAGAAAATTATCTTTAGCACATCATAGTTCTCCTCAAATACTGATTTCCTTAATATCAGCAAGATTTTGCTGGGCCAGATGGAGATTAAATATATTTTAAAGACTAGGAGAGCTGGATACTCATTTGACTTTCAGCATTACATGTTTCTAAATCACTTCCTAGAATACTGTCTAAATTGCTCGGTCAGTTTTCTAAACAGTGGATATAATTTAAAAGATAGAGTGACTTAAGAGAAAACAGAAATATTATTTTTCCAATGTGGCTTTGGAAAATGTTCTAAACTTAATTGCAGCAATTTGTCAAACATTTACCACAAAAAAAAAGGAAGCAGAAAAAAAACAGATTAATAGAACTAATCTCTCCCTTCTCTACTGGGAGTGTTTAAAAAATTTAAAGTAAATCTGCTGATGCAGTATTTCCTCTGTGGTGAAAACCAAATGTACTAAGTGTGTGCTTGGTTTTCCAAGAAAAAGAAAATTCAATGTGGGCTAACACTGGGAAGAAAAGTTTCAGAAATACTGCGAGATTCAATGACAATATCTCTAAAATAAAGAAAAGAGTCAAACCTCTCTTTGTTCACAGGGCATATGCAACAGAGAAAACTGAATATGTTTTTTTGAGCTTTATGTGAAAACACTGTATGAAGTCTCAAAGCCACTGGGCAGATACAAAATCTGAAGTACGTCTAACACCACGTGCGGAGTGTGGACCTTGAACCAGGCGTGCTGGAGAGCTCTGAAGTCTTGGACTCTGGAGTCACGACCTGCTCCTCCCCTGCCGAGTTGCGGTTCGGAGTATGCAGCATTTCCAAAGGGCATGGGAAAAACTCATGCTGTGGCAGCAAGGATTCCCCCCACTCCCCATCTCCAGACTCTGCAGGAGGCAAGGACTGACTCCCAGATCACACACAGCCCTCAGTGCACTCCAAACTGAATAATGGCCCATCATCCATCACACCCGAGCAGCAGATGCTGTGTGCAGGTATCCCGAGCCCCATTTTGGCAGAAAGCAGCTCTTCCTACGCTTAGGAAATAAAGCTCTTAAGCAACTGCCTGCCGCTCAACAGCAGTCAGACTGCGCCAGTAGCAGCTCTTCCCATTACTATTCCTCACTAGACTGCCTCCTACAGAGCCCAGGATGCAATAACAGCTGTTAATGGCATTCCCTTCACTGCCTTCATTAATATTTGCACATTTTTTACACATTTTCAGGACAGCTCATGCCCTGCTGCTAAACAGCTGTACAGTTTTCTTCCCAATACACTTTTGAAATTTTGCAATAAATATTCAGACTCTCCAGATATGCAACAAAGTAATCCCAGTTATACAGTATTAAACTAATAATACCAGTAACAGAGCCTCTAATAACTGGAAAATCTTACCAGTGTTTTGAGTAAGCTTTCTGTTGCGAAAGTTTATGAATGAGGTATTGAGACTTGACCAGGAATTCTACTTCTCATCATATAGAATATGATTTGCTATAGCACGACAGATCAGGAAGCCTAAACAACAAATATGAAGCATCTACTACAGTTCTGGTAAGACACTGAGGAGAAATTTCAAAACTTAGTATTTGACCCAAAACACTTTTGAGAGGGATTCAAACCAGCTCAGCTTGAAACCACCTGAGGGATCTTGTTCTGGAGCCTGATTTTGTTTTAGGAAGACTTCTAAAAATACAACCTAGACATTGGGCACACATCAGATACCTTAAAGCTATGTGGTAATGGATCCAGGTCCAGTTGAACAGATGCTTTAATTTTTAATTCTTTTCTAAGAAAGGCATATCCAGGCAGGCAGGAGATTAAGAACAGGTCTACTCCTTAGTTCCATGTTGGATCATACTAATACAGCTTTATTTTAGCCCATTATGACAATTCTACGTTAGTGTAAGCTTTCCAGCCACCAAACCAACCATCATGCATTTACCCTCAAGTACTGTCATTTGTTTAAAACACAGGAAAAATAATAAAACAGTATCAGAGATGTTACACACACATTACAATCCTGAATGAATATAGTGATTACAAGAGGGTTTAGACAGAAAATCTCAATTTTGACTTGAAAAAAAAAAAGTATGTTTGTGAACCCAAATCACATGAGGACTCCAGGAGAAATACAAAGCTGAAAGAAGACTTTCTGACGGTAGGAATTAAAGTTATATTTTCAGCTATGTCAAAGGAGAGAGGCTGAGTCTTATTTTTCTAGAGAATGGTTCTGGACATAATTGAAATGTTAAATCAGTTTTGAATGACAGATTAGAGGTACAAGAGGTACAAGGTACTGCTGTGTATCCTATTAAATGAAATAAAAAAAAAAATACTTTTTCAGAGACTCAGAGTACAAGAAATTTTATTCTATCATTTCATTCTTCCAAGTGATTAATGTGCTAAAAAACAAAAACAGATACTGTGAACTGAACCAGGTGTCATCTCCTTTTCACTCAATCTTTTCTCCTTCCCACCCGAGTTTGGCAGGCAGAGGCCAGAGTTCACGTCTTGAGACACGAGCTGCTTCACTCTTCTGTAGTTCAAATTTAATGAGTCTGACACAGGCACAAATTTGCTGTGGTGCACTTAGTTCTACTGCAACAACACTTGCAGAAGACAGGCTGCTAAAACATATGCTCACTAAAGACATGAAAGCAGCATTACTGCTTTATTTCCAAAGGAGCTTCAACTTCCTTCCCTCCACTCAAAAACTAAAGCAAGACAATAAATAAATAAATAAACAAAACAAAACCCAGCTTAACCTACAATATCCAGCGGTCTTTTCTCACTAGTAAGAATTAGGTAAAAATCCACTGAAATCAATGAAGTGACAACAGTGCAAGAAAGACAACAAAGCCCACTGTTGGTAAATGGTAAAATTATTTTTGGAGCTATTAGGCAGTTTCATAGTTAGAGACAGGTGAGAAGCTTCAGGAAATGAAGATGAAAATTAGTCTCTTTTATGAACACCTGCAAAGGTGTGGCCCAGGTAACAGAGATCATTAAAATAATCTATGCAACTTAATGCTATTCTCTCCTGAAGAGTTGCTACTTATATTTTTTAATTCCAATGACAAGAATGGAATGTCTGCACAAAAAAAAAATCCCCTAGTTAGTTTTTTTATTACAAGAAATCTCAGGCGGTCTAAAATATATAAGCAAATGAAAAGTGTAATTAATGTTTTCTCAACCTTTTATATTAGGCTTCTCTATCCACAAAGGCAGTAGTTTCCAAATATAGTCTCAAACTAAGTCCAGTTCCATTATAACTTCCTATTACAGTACTGGACAGCAGTACCAACAAAGATCTGACGTCTGTTATTCCAGGTTTGAATCCTGCAAACATGCAACATATGATTAAATACAAGTGAGGCTCAAGGTCAGGATACAGATTTCCTATCAATTAAATATTCAGTCTCAGATATCTTTATGCTTGCTCACCATTCTAAGCATGATAAAAAATGGAGATAAGAATGCACATTTGCAGTTACTGTGAAGTTGCATGCATGTTCTAAATCCTAATTAATTCCACACTTTTATTCACAGATTTCTTCCAAAATCACCAGTTGCATGTTAAGTGTCTATTATTTTGTTTGGTTTGCTTGTCCTTCGTATATTTTCTGAACACCTACCAATAACATCCTTTTCATGATTTAAAATTCAGCTTACAGTCAGTAAAATAAAATGTTACTATTTCATTTGACAAATAAAAATATAGCTGGTGCTCAAACAAAAAAATAAAGGCTACACTTTTTAATCTAAAATGTTTTGAAACTATTAAGGGACAATTGCCCATCCTAGAAATACATCTATTTTAGTCAGGGTCACTTACACGTTTTAAAATGCAAAGAAAAAAGAAAAGGAATTAGAAAGTATACAAGTTGCAATAACAATAAAAAAGGTGTTCACCAGGGGCTTTTTTGTTCTAAGAGATAAGTACCTGGCAGGCTACCTGCTTTCTGTCCTCTGGATTGGAGTTTTCAAAAGGATGGAAAACTGCACAGAGAGGCAAATCTATTATTCTATCAACAAGCTGAAATGGCGCCTTTTTTTTTTTGTTACTTGTCAGAAGAGCAAATCTCGCTATTAATGTAGTTTACAGAATCCAATTGTATGAAATAGTGCAATCAGAGAAAACATAGCCGAACACTGTAAAACATGGCTACAGAGACTATAAAATTTAAAGGACAATTTTAGTCACTCAGCTTGTCATAAGCTAAAAGGTTGGACATTTTTTCTTTTATTGACACTTTTCACGCTGGTATCACTCAGGTCTGTCAGCCTCTCATTGCTTCTTCTACAAACTTTATTTTTAGAGCTTTAAAACTTAACTGGTCAAAAATAAATAAAATCAAATAAAAAAATTAAGTAATTTCTTTTAGAAAATGAATTTATTCTAAGAATATTGGCTTTTTATTATTAATATTTTTCCTTATCCTTTCCATATTAATATGAAAACCTAGCATGCCTCTTATTTGATTCACACCTATAGCCCATGAGAAGAGCTGAAGGGGGTACTGAGCTGGGAATGGGCAGCAGCTACATTATCCCTATCAAAGCTACTAAAACACAACACTATCAGCTTGTGAAACAGCTTCCCTTCCCTGGAAGCCTACAGCTGTCTAAAAGGCTTCATTAGAGGTAATTCAAGTGAGTAATGTATTTTTTTCAGACTAGGCTACCATTAAGTGCAGTTATCCAATACCTGTAATCATCATTCTCTGGAAACTATTTTGTTGAATATTTGATTCACCCTTCTGGGCCTATGCTCTCAATAAAAATAAAAATAAAATAAATAATAAAATCTTTCATACCTTGATAAAAGGAGCATTCCCTGTCATTTAAACAGAACCTTCCATTTTGTAATGTCTCTGACAACTCCTCTACTTCTAGTCAATGAAAAAGTGGTCTCTCTCTCTGGGCAGTACACTTCTGATATAACACCTATGTATTGGGTACCTTGTAACCACTCTAATAGCAATCTTTTCAAATCATGTATTTCCATGCTGTGTTAACCTCTCAAAAAGAGAGGCAAGAAAGAACAAGGCTTCAAGGGGGAAATTGCAATAAGCCCTGTCAAAATCAGCAATCAAGTCAAGAAGACTCAGAAAGGATGAGGATTTCAAGACATCAGGGAAATATTCTACCTTATACATACAATTAGAATATAAAGCAGAGAACTGAAGCTTGTAATTTCAGTAGGCCAGATGCTATGGGAAATGTATGTGAAAGGTAAGCAAGATATCTACTGATGAGTACACAAGGGGAAAATAACCTTCCTTTCTTTTCTTTATATACAAATACAGAAATGTTTGGGTCAAGCAGCAACATTTGTTCTAGTTCTTCCAAAGCCGTAATTATGACAGAGGGCAGAAAAATAAAATGGTAATTCATTCTGTATTACAATTACCATATTTTTAAAAAGGTATGAATAAAAAGGAGAATCATTCCATGTCCTGTACAGTAACTCAGAAGGGGGAAAAAATGTAGAAAGATTTCTCCAGAGAACAAATTTTAATAGTGTAAGTCAGATGTGCCTAGTAGCAACTACAAGATTCTACAAGACAAACGCAGGAAGTCAAGAGCCGTGACAAATGAAAAATAAAACCTAGTTTATTCAAAAATCATATAATTTGGTTTTATTAACACCTTTCATTTATGGATAAAAGATTTCTTCACAAAACCTAGACATACTTTTAAGTATGTTCTTAAAAAATTAAAATGTAGTAAAAGCGGTATCATCACACTTTATCCAAACAATGCTAATTGCACAGCTGACAGTACAGCCTGCAAGAACCTTTTAAACAAAGATTAATAAAAAGCAAAGAAGAGAAATACCAATTCTATGACATTTCCTAAGATATCATCAAAACACAGAAGCTTTCTCAGAGTGCAGGTTGTCATGGGAAGTCTGCTAAATTTACCATATGTAATTGAAACTATATATACAGTTGCACTATGTAATGAACTCATTTTGTGTTGTCAGTACTGCCACTATTAACAACAGATACCTCCATAGGTCCAATGTACACATTTTAGAAGAGATAGGCTGCTTCTAAACTCTGTGAGGCTCTCTCTTCTAAACCTACAAGCAAGTCCCCTGGCCAAATCCGAATTCAACATATATATAGCCTGCCTCCCCTCTCCACCATCTCCATAGGGAAAACATCTATGGTTTGGTTTGCTATAGCCCAAATGGTTGAGCTTCTGGAAATCATTTCCATCAGGACGGTCCAGAGAACAGAGGTGGGTGGTCCACCACAGATTTCACCAGCCCTCAAGTTTAGCAGTGGTGGAAAATACAGGATTTTGAGGAGCTGAAGCATTTTTAGGAGATGCTGCATTTTCTAAAGTATGAGGACTCAACTAATAACCAGTGAAAAATGCACTGGAAGTCCCTTAAAATTTTGAATATAATGGTAGGTGAAATTAAAAATTTCTTTACATCTAAGATAAAACTCACTTTTTAAAGATGCTAGAACTAGCACCAGTATAACAAGGTGAATAAAGAGATATTTTAAAAATGAGATTTTTAAACATCATAAAATTTACAGTTGACTGTCACATAAAATACTTGAGTTCTACCACACCAAAAAAAAAAAAAAAAATGTACCATAACGCAGCAGCACTTCTTGCTCTTTATTTCTTCTTCACTCATGGAAAATGAAGTTACTTAAATTAAAAAAGGGAGAAGAATAAATATCATAAAAAATGATCTACGGTGATAATAACAATGGAAGCAGTAATGACTGGATATATTACAATACCTCAGTGGGCCAAATATTTTCATTTTCCTGAGGTACGTTTCTCATAAAATACTGTTTTTAATTTTTAAAGACCAGCACTTTTACATTGTTCTCTGACACACTCTTTGCAGCTCTGTATCTCCCGAACCACAAAGCAACAAACTTTGCTAGCCCAGTAATAATATAATGCTATATAGAAAGATTCATTCCTAGTACGGGAAGATCCACCACTTCATGTAGTGTAATACTTTGTAAGGATAGCATTGCAGCAGAAAGATGACATTACCCAAGGCTACGGCATCTCACTTGCACACGGAGGAATACTCACTCATTCTAAAGATACAATACAAGGGAATTTTCTCTACATAAACTACAAAAAGTGTTTTATTCATCTCTCACAAAAAAACCAATCAAACAAAAAAACCCACAAACTGATTTTTACTGAAATTAAGTTATATTTCAGCACATTCATGCTTCATGTTGTTGATTTTTCCCACTTCAGCCCTTTTGATAAACTATAATCCCAATTTTTTCATTCAACATACATTATCTTCAGCTTCCCTCTTCTCTCAATTACACCACATAATTTTGATCTTCCTTAGAAATGTTCCTGCATCAAACATTGAACCAATTGAATTTCAGAGGGGTTTCCCCTTATGATCAGCCATTAATCAAACAAGGGTCAGTTTGAACACATACTCGGTGGCATTTTACGTCACGCCCACCTGGAAGCTTTAAAACAGAGCACAATTTTAAAGCTATGGGGACTCGGCAGGTGCCCAGTACAAGAGCATGGTCAAGCTGCCAAACAGAAGCCGAGTGTGGCAGCCTTGGGGCAGCCTTCATGGTCAGCGCCAGGAGCAGACGAGAGGGCCGAGCTCCTCGGCTGGTGATGGAAGCAGTTCAGCACAGCCACGCACAAGCGTGAAGGATCTCTGCAAAGGGCCCGCTCACCTCCTTCAGAGAGCAAAGGTTCCTTTGGGGCTATAGGAACGTCCCTGACATCAGGTCAGGAAATGTGTATTCACGAGCTGGGAAAAAACGCTATTTTATAACACTGTACATAGCTGGCAGTGAGAAAAGTCGCACGTAAATTCTTAAAGATGTTAGTTAGACAGAAATATGAGTTTTCTTCCTGGTTATCTTGGGTTACTGGGAGACAAACTGCACTGAAACTTGCCCCAAACCGGCAGCACTTCACACAAGTAGCAGAAGGAAAAAAGTAAAATATGAGGTGATTATACATAACTGGTGCCCAAAGGAATGCTTTCAAGAACAAGAAATAGAAAGTATAGATGCCCACTTCATCAGGGACAGCACACTAAGAGTAGGACTTGTGATAATTTTTACAAAAATACTTCCCACATCTCAAAAGGGGAGGAGAATAAAAAGTATTTTTATAAAGCCATCTGTTGTATACAGCAATAGTAAAACCAAGTTGGAAGAAAAAATAGTGTTCTCTTAGATGTAGAGCAGCATATACAAGCAGTATTGTCACCTTGCAAATGAAAATCTCCTCTCCATAATGAAAGCAACTTTGGACAGTGAGGATATTTAATTTTTTTGTATGGCTATTTAGTAGTTACTGGTCTTTAAAAGAGCAAAGATTATCTTGATAAATCCAAGATCAACATTAAAGGTTATCTGACAATCCAAAAAAATAATAATAATACTAATAATCCCCCAAACCTATAAAAAGCATATTCAGAATGTAAAAGTAAGTACTCAATAATAATATTACCTCCAGAAGAAAGTATGCCAATAAAACCAAAAAAGTAGAGTTTTGCTGGTATTTTATTCAAAACATAAATTGTCCTTAAAAATTCCACTCTCAAGAGTTCAATTAGCCAACTCACAACAAGACTACTTGAATGAATAACAACTAGTCAGTAACCAAGAACAATAAACCTATGGTTGTTAATGTTCTTTTCTTTTTCTAAGTAAAAAGAAAATGGGAATACAGCAGGCAGAAATAGTGTATTACAAGGGAAAATTCTATGCGTTTTTTCTTTGTGTGAAATTCTCTTCCATTTATAACACCTTATTGTATTCAAAGCAAAATAATTCCAACTTTACTCACAAAACAGTGTATGTAGCCAACATGCACAATACCTTATTACCTACAGATTCCAAATCTCCATTTAAGCACATAAAAAGACCAATTTTTATAAATCGGTAAACTGCTCTATGCTTCTTTAAAAAAATTAAATAGAACGTCTAGACTCTTAGCACCCTGAAAACATACCTCCTGACTTGCTAAGACTCTTTGAATAACTGGATTCATGTAACAATCAGAAAATGAAATTAGGAACACTAGTAATCTGAAATTACTTCAGATTCATTTATTTAGCAAATCTCTTTTCTTTTTCTAGTGCTTTGGATCTGATGCAACTAATAAATACATAAGCGCCAGAAGTGCATTGCATTTGCGCGTAATTTATTTGTAGTCTTAAGACCAAGTCATGCATCTTTCAGCTTGAAAGCATTCTGTTAATTCCCCGAGGAGAAAAGATCATTGCTAGTGCTGCCCGTGGCATTTTGAAATGTGGTAACCATTACAGGAATGAAGAAAATTATTCAACAGACGTTCAAATGACATTCCAATTCTGGATTATTCCTACCCACAAACACGAGGATGGGCAATTTGAAAATATATCAGAGGAAAAATAAAGGTTGGAGATTTCTTTGTCAAAAATCTCACTGTCGTTAAATTGCTGGTTTTCAGGCATACGACAAATCTGATTTATCCTATTTTTGATTAGCTAATTCTCAGTGAAGAACTGTTTTATTTGCCTAAAAGACTTGCCCCAGAAGCATATCAGAAATAATTTAATAGAAAAGACTGTTTTGCACCAAGATGCAAATACTATTTTTGCTTCCTCTTTTTTTTTTCCCTAAAAAATCAGGCAGAAATGGAGCATGGCAAGCAAGTAAGCTTCCACTACCTAAGAAACAGAAAAATGAATGACAGGATTGCCAGTTTATAGTTTAAAAAGATTAATTCCTGCATTCATGCCATAACAGAGGACAACCTAGAGAGGAGCTGAAATGGTGGTACTTGTTTTTGTGTAGAAGAAATAGGAGACTGTTTTGATCTCCTGTTCACACTGTAGAATAAAAGATAGCATGCACATAAGCAAAGTTCATCATGGAGCTTTTATTAGTTTTCTTTGAACAGCAATCTCCTAGGCAACTTGTGCAATGAAATGAAAATAAGAATAAATTCTTGAATTTTGACCTTGTAACAATTGGCAGGTAAACACTGGAAAGAAAGAAAACATACAAAGATGCTTGTGAATCATACTACAGTGATTCCTTCTACAGTATAGAGCTGAGATTGCCTGTACAACTACTAGACAACTGATGCATTACAAGCAACACATAAGAATCCAGCTGTTTTCTCAAAAAAGAAAAGATAGTGGCTGCAAACGCAGCAAACTTCCGATTCCAGTTGCCCAGTCTACTCCTCCGCTGCCTGCAAAGGGGTAGAACAAGCCGGCACTCCTGGACCTGTGCAGTACAACATCAGTTCTCAGTTATAGTACCCGTAAAAATAAATTTGGAAATGTCTGTTTTAGAAATCCTTCCTTCTTTAGATCTTCTTGAAAAGACTCACGTAAAGCACAACTTCGTAATGCTAAGGGACACTAGCAGGAGTAAAAATTCATATAAAATCTGTCACTACTTGTAAAAAAAAAATTAAAATAAAAAATACTCTTTCTACATTACAGTGCCATGCTTTGTGTATGTTAATTTAGCATTAGTGCAGCTTTAAACACTAAGAAATATCTTATGTTTGAAGTAGTTTTTCTAAACTGGTTTCTCAGTCAGGAAATTTTAACATTATACACTCTCAGTTCATACAGAATATAGTATAACGCTATAGTAAAATATTAAAGACCTTCAGTCTTCTACAAATTTAGGCTCAGACCAACAAAGGTGACATCTAAACCCATCTATGTTTTGGCATCCCAGAATTTTAATCTGGAGACCTACAGGAGCATTCTGCTACTCATTTCAAATGCATAAACCTGGGTTTCTTTTCTGAGAAAAAAATAGATTCCAGGAAAAAAAACGAACAAACAAGCAAACAACAACAACAAAAAAACAGATTCGGGCCTGTTGCACATTGGTGCCAGGTTCCTCTCCACCACAAGTCACCTTGTAGCTCAGGTGTGCAACTGAGTCTCCCAGATTAGATATAATTAAAGAGGTTTCAGCTCTAAAGAGTCAGAAATATCTGTACAGTATAGCCAGCATCCATATATTCTTGAGGAAGAGAAGAACTGCACGTAAAATATCAAGTAGCAGGCACGTCTAAAAATCTCTTCCTTCCCTCAAGTTGGGCATGTCCACACAGCACTGAAATAGGCATTCATGTGAAATGCATTTATCTATAGACTGAATGTTTCTCCTGAACTCCAGTATCTTTTCCATCACTTCTGTTTACTTTATATTGAGCAAGTGTTCACTTTCCACATGATTTCAGCAGCCTGCGAGCTTATTCACTGACAAGCCTTGAACTGAAACCTCTTTCAACCCAAAGCACTTGCACTTGCCTTTCCTTCCCAGGCCAGAACCCAAAGTCCAGGACACCATCTCCCACTTGTTGAACACCAACTAGGAATTCAAGATTCAGAAGACAGTAAAAAAGAGAAGGTTCCTAATCAGGACATACTACTTGCCTGCACAGACACACAGACCCCTCCTTCATCATTCACCATTCTCAGAGTTTTCTCCTGCTTCATTTTGTATCTTTTTAAAAATATGTATATATGCCGAAAATATATCTGGAGGGCTCTAGTAAAACCAGGTCATTAATAGCTGTTCTTAACATTTTAAATCCAAGGTGAATTCACATCCTCCAAGTTTATTAATCAAAAAACTATGAACTGCAATGTACCATACTATATATAAGGATACTGTATGAATTACCTTTTCATGACAGTTTAGATGTGTGTCAGCAAAACTCATCTCATTCAGGGAAAAAAAAATCTCAAAATGGTTAGACAAGTTTCTGTGATACCATGTTCATTTGGCACTAATTATATGAACTACCTTTAATTTTTGATTAACTAAGTCCTTTACCTTACCATCTGTGATTCATATCAGGCTCACTACCCTGTAGTTATCTGGATGTGTATATGTGTGTGTGTGTGTATGTGTGTGTGCATATATATATATTTTTATTTTAAAATAAATGCTCTGTCAATATTTTGAAATCTTCTGAAGAATGTTCGATGTTGGTTTGCTATCAAATATAAGTGATTTGGTGATTTTTATTTCTACTTTTTTAAAGCTCCTGGATTTATTTTAGTTGGTCCTAAGCATTTTACAATGTCTATTATACTCATTTTTTAACTATTTTTTTTCTGAATTACTACTGTAATATGTTTCCTCCCAACTCAACATTAAATCTACCTCATTTGATTTCCCCAAATTGAGGAAGGAGTATAGCCTTCTTTCAAATTGTCCTAGTAGAGGTATCATTCCTATTGAATTTGATGCAATTACTACAGTACTTTAGTAACAAAAGCAGTATAACTCTCTATTACGGTCACATAAATCTCTTCTTGCGGCCTAGCTTCTACATGAGGTGTAACCATGTATATGTTGGGGATTATTTTTTGTCATTCCAACAAGGTTTCAGTAATACTAGCTAAAACATATTTATGTATAAATGGCAGTTTTGATTCTTTTTATTAACAAGCCTTAAAGTATTTGCATATTGACAGCTAAATATCTGGTGTCTTGCTTATTTTCCACCCCTAAGAATCTTGCATTTATTCATGATACTTTATAATCTCAGCACTTTCTACTGAAACAGAAGAGTTAAGACTCCTTAGCTCCACTCCCCACAAAGAAGGTGGACCAAGGTTCCATGAGAAGAAAGCCCTTAAATGGTTTTGTATTTCCATAATTTTCTGTAGACTTCCTATGTCATCCATCCATAGAGTCATCCAGAAAAGATTTTGTAAAAAAAAAAAAAATCTGTTTCTCCTCTTTTTACACTAAATTCTGGGAAGTTATTTGTCAATTTGAGATACCTCACAATGATGTGTCATTAACAGCATGTACACTATGAACGGCAGGCTCCTGCTTATTAATTTTTTAAGTTCACCCAAGGCATCTTTTCCCTTGACAAACATTCTTCTTTCTTCTGCTATTAATTAATTCCTAACAAGAATAAGGTGCCTTTTTTGGCTTAATTGAAGATGTTAAGAGTTTTGAAAGGCTGTTTAGATGTATGTCTTGCATAATTCTACATTCCAAACTGCCAGCTGGGTTTTCAGAAGTGTCTGCTGCGATTTCCTTAAAATCTGGGTCACCTTAGTGTTTCATGTTACTATCGTTCCATGTGGTCCTCTTCTGTCAGTTAGCAATAGCTGCTCTTTTTTTTTTGCTTACTTTCAGCAGTGTAGAACAATGTCTTGCCCTCCTAGATGCACCAGTTAGAAAGTGCTACATATTTTCTGACCTTCTTCGAATTCCTTTGTAGTCAGTATAGAATATTTTTTTAACCAAACCAGGTTGCCTAAAAACTTTAATTCCCACACAGCACCTATAGTCATCCGTTTTTTTTTTTTTTTTTTTAATATTGCACATGACTTTCATGCACCATATGAAGAAATATCTCTGGCATCAGAAAAGAAAAAGGAATAACAATTTAAATAAAACCAGAGCCCATAACTAACTTCATTGAGGACAATCATGAGAGTCAACATAAAACCATACCTGGTGAGGAAATTGCTCACATTCCCTTTGGAAATGCTATTTATTGCTCATTAATTCACCAAGTAATTGACTGACAGCTGAAACACCCTGTCTACTAAAAGGGAATGACTAAATACTGAGACTTCAAACAGAATGGCTAATCTAAAATTCATGAGTCACAGCCATGTGATGCTTCTAAAGACATCAGCAATTTCAGATTATTCAGAGGTGCACAGCACTGCTGTACAATTCAGATACAATGTTACAATTAAAAAACTCACTGATCAAAAATGTCATTCAAGTCCCCCTTCTTCCTTCTACAAACACAGGTTCTGAGGAGGGACTTTTCAAGAACTCAACTTGTTTCATGTCACATCTATAGTTCCAACAGTTCAAATTCCAGCTAGAAAAGACACTTTTCCTATCAGCATAGGACCTAATTTAGCCTTTATTCATGGACCTGTAAGCAGAGTAAAGTTTACAATTCAGGAACTCCATAAAACTATATTGGTCCTATCTCTTCCCACATATACCAGCAAGTATTCATGGAAATTCTATACATGGCTCTTGTGGGAGCTGTTAAAATCCTTTCAGTGTACATTGTACCTTCAGATAGTTTTTTTTTTTTTTTTAATAAATCTATTTTTGTATTCAAACAAGCCACTCTCCCAACCTCTTTCCAAACATTTGAGATTGTTGGTCAGTGACTTAAGTAGTGCCAATGATGATCCCACTAAGTATTTCTAACTGTATTTGGTGACCAAATACATGCAACCAAATGTTACTTTTCTCATCATTTTCTTTTGTCTATACACTCAAACACCAAATAATTCTATTAAAAGACAAAACAGTATCTATCAATTCCATTTCAGTTAAAGAACATGTAATCATGCCAGCCAGCTGAAAAACTAATGAGATGAAAGGTCGGGATGGAGAAAGCGGGCAAAATCCTTTTTCTAGGAGGCACTCAGTTTTAAGAAATCCCAAATGCATCTTTACCCTTTGGGGTCACTGGATTATAATGAACACTTGACATGGAAAGTCATCATCTGACATTACAAAACACTTGTCATAGCTCAAAAAGACAACATATAAACTATGTACATATAGATAGATCCTAGAGGGCATGTTATCATAGTTGCATATTTTGTACAAACACAACAATTTTCTATATCTTCAGCTCTTCTATCTCTTCATGCCAGGATTAGATATGAAACATCATGACCTGAACAGTATAACTGTGTCAACAGTATTTAAGATTTTTACCTTTTTATCTATTTTCATTATTTTAACCAGATATCTCTGTACAGTAGATGTAGGGTAAGCATATACTTAGGTAGCTTAATTATGCTACAAACTAGCCGTTGGAGAAGTATACTTTGTAAGTAAAGATTAAAGCCATTTTAAGAGCAGTCTACTATATAAATCCAGAGCTTTTGTTAGGTTAACATTTCCTTTGCTCTACGAGAGCATCTGATAACTCTATACTGTAAAAACACTGTTTAAATATATATATATATATATATTTATTTATTTTGAATAGCACACCGAAAATTAAAATCTAGTTATTCCAGTCTCTCTGGGGTAATACTACACAGGGAAGTGTGTAACACTTTTAAACTAACTAAATCTCGCTGCATAGGTATCATATGGCAGGATGTAACTGCAATAAAGCAGCATAAAAAGACATTTTTTTTCCATTGTAGTTCACACACTGCTGGAGTTTCCAACAAAATAACCCATCTATTAATTTTACCTGTTAAATGACAAACTATCCACAGGTGCTGTGCACATATTACTTACTAAATTAAGGCACTCTTTTCCAGCATGCTGATTTCCTGGCAACTGGAAAGATGGACAAAAAAAGCCTAAGATTTCACCCAACAACTCAAGGGCAAAAAGAAGGCACTACAAAAGTAGAAAATTGCAGGGGGGAACCACATTGCTTTTAAGTGCTGAACAAGAAGGTATTAGATAACACTTCAAATAATGATACAGAGGGATTCCAAGAGAAAGGGATGAAGCAGTTCCTGACTCACAGTTCAGGAGCAAGAACCTCCTTAGTGAATTTACAATGATGTATCAAGGTGGGTTTCAAGGGCATCTTAATCAGACTCAATTATGTTAAAGAGATGGGGGAAGATAAAATCAGAAAAGATCAGACTCAGCAACACTCTCATAAGGCCTAGCTGTATCCACGAAAAGTTTATGGACGGTTAACAAACCATTCCGAAAGCAAAGACTCTGGGAGAAGTGCCTCAGCCTTTCCTTAAGCATTTTACACTAACCATTATAAGGTATCCATAAATGTCTTCAAATCTTCTTATGTTATAATAAGGAGCAAATATGTCAGCTACATGGAAAAAGTTCAAGGCACTTACATAAGATCAATTTAAAGTTCAATTTTCCATCATTTATAGATCAATTAACATTCCTTCTACAAATCTGTCAAGCTTTAGATGAAAACTTCCAAAATCAGTCACATATGTTTTTATACACTGCTTAGCAGTGAACATAATGGCAATGCCTAAATGTTCTGATTGTGAAAAATATATCCACTTAAGGAATTACTTTAAAAAAGTCACAAGAGTGGACTTTTAAACATCCACTATTGAAAATATGGATTTTCTTTCAAAATAAGCAGTTCTATGCAGATTTATATGACTTCTAGAAACAAGTATGTAATACAATAATACATTTTGTCATCCTCCAGAAGCACTATGTGATACATTAAAAGATTATAAGAAAACTAAGAACTGGAGTAAGAAAATCCAAATCGGAATTTGTAATGTAGGTTTATACATTTACATCAGTATTAAGTACTTGTCTCATTTACAGTAGATGAGTAGGACAGAATATATCTGCTGTGTCTCCCTTATTTCACTTTCGCCCTAAAATAACTAAAATAAAAAAATAAATACAAATTTAATAGAGCATTTAGGAATCTAGGGGAATTCCAAACAGTCCCAAACACCTTTTTTTTTTCCCTCCTAAGATTCACACCTCATAAAGCAAACAGATTAATCAAAAATGATGATTAAGTTGCAACATAAGTCTAAGGTTCTGGGGAGTTAAGCATAGTACAAATATTCTAAAAGGAGATACACCTTATGGAAGTCATAAGGTGGTATCCCTTTATGATTCTCTGCTGGAAGATACTTAGAACATTTTAAATTATAATTATTATATAAAAAAGAAAAAAAAAGAAAAAAAAAGAAAAAAAAAGAAAAAAAAAGAAAAAAAAGAAAAAAAAGAAAAAAAAGAAAAAAAAGAAAAAAAAAAAAAAAAAAAAAAAAAAAAAAAAAAAAAAAAAAAAAAAAAAAAAAAAAAAAAAAAAAAAAAAAAAAAAAAAAAAAAAAAAAAAAAAA
>VWPW01014247.1:166476-193205 GCA_013389825.1 Crypturellus undulatus
GGGGGCGGCGCCGCAGCCGCAGCGGAGCGGGCAGCCGTTGCTGTGGTCGTTGCTGACACGAAAACCGTTGGCCGGGACTAGGGGTAACCTTCCTTTTTGTTCACCCATTTATTTTTTTTCTCTTTAAGAAGGTGTTTTTTGTTTTTTTATTGTATTTTTTTTTCCCCTGCTCTCTGTTTGAGCGGCTTAGGCAGTATTTTCTGGCAGCGCTTGGCGTGCCCAGAATTGCTGAGATTTACAAGTGTAAAGTTACTTGTGGCCTTATGGAGGCCTTAAGGAAAAGGTCTCGAGCCTACGTCAGACTTGCTGTGAGGAAAGTGTAAAGAAATCCTCCTAGGGGTTGTTGAGTGTGTGAATCATTGCTTTTTTTTTTTTTTTTTTTTTTTTTTTTTTTCTTTCCCCTCAAAGACTTCTGAAGTTCAAAAACCAAACCCTGATGTTCCCGAGGTGAAAGAAATCCTGCCTGCATAGGCCCTCTGCCTGGTTTTGTCTCAGCAGTCGCAAGGGGCTGAGGTGGCTGTCTTCATCAGTCCTTTTTTCTGCTTGTCTCTTTTCATGCAGGTAACTCACCTTTGGGCATCGGGGCCATCAGTTACAGCCTGTAACATCAGTTGTGGAAGGAGACATGAAAACAGCTCTATCAAACTCCCAAGGTGACATGGTGACTTGAAGATTTATACTGCTGTGCAGTTCTAACCAGTGGTTAGTTGTGGCTTCACAGAAGTCCTTTCTTTTTTTTATCTGTAGTAAGGTTTCTTCAATAATTCACCTCAGACAGTGCCATTCCAACATTTTAGCAAGATACTGTTTTTTTTTTTTTTTTTTTTTGTCCCCCTCCTTTTTTTTTTTTTTTTTTTTTTTGCTTTTCTTTTGGTTTTTTCGTTTTTATTTGAGTTTTTTTTTTTATCCTCTTTTTTTTTTTTTTTTTTTTTTTTTTTTTTTTTTTTTTTTTTTTTTTTTTTTTTTTTTTTTTTTTTTTTTCTTTTCTTTTTTTTTTTTTTTTTTTTTTTGGCCTTGCTGTGGATGTTACGCAGTTTACATGAGAATTTTCATTTAACCTCCTTATATGTTGCTCTTTTTCCCTCCCTACACTCCTCAAATAAAAACTTACAGTACTTTTCTGAGAAGTTTTTTCGAAGGAAAATCCCCGTACATCCCTGTACCTTCTTTAGTCTTGGAAATACACATAAACATATAAAACATCCATGACTCTATTCTTTTAATATATATTTTTTTTTAATAATAAAACTTTTCAACAAATGATTTTAGAATTTGGGGGTTGTTTTTGTTTCGACTTTTTTATTTTGTTTTACTTTAATCACTGTTTAATAATGCTGCTTAGGCCCTGTCTGTCTAGGTTTTAGGGGAAAAGGCTATTCGCATTGCCTTAAAAGTCTCATAAAATGTCATGGATAATTGTTTTAAAAGACAGAGAGAGTTAAGCAAATTTATCCTGTGCTTCTAGATCAAGATATTTTTCTTTGCCTGAAGCTACAATATGAATGTTAGGACTGTTCCTTTCAGTTTTGATTCTGTAATAAATACTGTGTAAGTAATGTTCAAGCTTTGTTTCAGATAGAACATACGTTAGTTTCTCTAGTTATTGAGTTAACTTGAAGCAGAGCTAGCATCAAAAAACAAAATCAGTTCTAAAAAACATGCAAATCTTTTATGAGGAGAAAAATCATTATGATCATTTCAGTATTTTCTACTGTAAGAGTGTAAGTTGCTATGGCAGAGGTTTCTTGGAGATTAGGTTGTAGGGCAACAGTACATGAAATGGATACTGCTAAAGCTAGATTTTCTTTTAGAAGAGCTTAATTAGAAATTGAATGCATCTCTTGGCACAGTAATGTCTGTATGTGTCAACAGGAAAAAGCTTCATCAGTCAGACAGATATCTTGAGACACCGTTCTAACTGGAGAAAAGGATAAAACTCCTTTTCCTTTTCGCCTCCACCAAAAAAAGAGGTGACACGACACCATTGACATACCATTTTTAGAATGTGAACAAGCAATGCATGTTATAAAGTGTCAAGTTTATGCAAAACTATGGAGTGCTTAAAAGGCAAATAAATCCTAAAGTAAAGACAACTTGTTTAAAAAAATAAAAAATAAAAAAGGGGAGGTGGGGCAGGAGAAAAAGAAAAAAAGAAAATGCAAAACAGAACTGACCTACACATGAAGTGAACCTTTTTAGTGTTAAGTGGTCTGTGTTACAAATTATATTGTGTGCATATGAACGCAGTCAGCTTAACTGATGTGCTGATGACCTCAATTTGCATTGCTTTATTCTGTCTAATCGGTTAGATTTGTTGATTCTTCAAAGCTACATTCAAACACAAGAAAATCTTTTCAGTATAGACGAAGAGTTCACCTTTATTCAGTGTGCCTAAGTCTACTTACTAAAAGAACAAAATGGTGTGAAAGTCAGAAATTCTAACACAAAGTGGACATAGTTTTAGAAACACAAATAAGCAACACTGCTGATCTAAGTTTCATTGGAGCTCACTTAAATATTTGTCTCAAACGTCTGAGCAGTGCTATTTTTTGTTTGTTTGTTTGTTTTCCCAAAGGAGTGAAAACGAGGTGTGGGAATGGAGTAATTGCCTTTTATATTTGCTACTTTTTTTTTATTTTAAACTTTTTTTCTGCAAGTGGTGAGGTAACTATTTTGGTAACTTCTGAGTTAATGGAAAACTGTGTGGTTGAGGTACAATGACCAGTAAAACCAATAGTAAGTTGTACCTATTCACTTGCTTATTAAGGAGGGCTACTTGAGTTACTGAGGTGCAGTCATGCAAGTATCTTTGAGTCCTGCAAAGTCTGAGAGATGCAATTAACTTCAGATTTGTTTTTTAATGAATCCAACTTGCTCTTTGGGAGCATATCAAAGCAGGTAAAAAAACCTTTCCCACATTGTATACTGCTAAGTGGTATGTGTGCATTCTGGATATTCAGTTCTTTTTAATGATTGAACTTTTAACTGTTCATACACCCATTATCTATTATATTTGTATTTCAAATAGTATGTTAACATTATTTCTGTTGCTCTTGCATGTCACATCAGTTGAAAACATTCAGGTTCATGAAATTAGGTGTTCTAATTTTATCTATTCAATCTAAAAAACTTTTTTTTAATGTCATTTTCCTTCTCTTGAAGCTTAGAACTTTTACACATCACTGAAATTTAAGCTATTAAGTTTTTTGTTTGTTTGTCTACTTGTTTGTTTTTCTTTCTGGAGAGTAAAAGTTTTAAAATATTAAATAACATAGCTGACCCCAGAATTTCAATTTCATATTTCAGCACTTCACATTGTTCTTGGAACATAGCTTCACTTAGAATATTTTTATAGCGTTGGTAGCACTGTTTTCATGTTGAAATGACCGATTTTATTTTTCTTGTTCTGCAGGCACCTTGGCAAAGAGGATAAACAGATTTGTAGACTATTTTGGTTTGAATATTAAAAAAATAGGGACTTCAATAAATCAAGCAGTTCTGAAGCTTTCACAATGATTTACATGAATAGGTTTTAAACCCACTATTAGTATCAAAATATTTGGGAGTGATTTATAGTTAAATGTAATTTTAGCTAAATGTAATTTATTTCATTTATAATCTGTGATTCTCAACATTTGCTATAGTTGAGTTTGATAAGCCCTTAGAAAATGAAACATATGCCAGTGCTAGATGTCCTCAAACAAGAGCTTTTCATCTTAGGACTGTGAATTAAGTGAATTTTATTGTTTCAGTTCATGCTGTGACTGTTGAAAAAGGGAAATGAGCATATGTGGCTTAAGACAATGAAATAACTTCATGCCTCTGATATTCTAAATCATGTTTCATTAATTACGTAGTAAGGCAAAGAGGAGCATATCTCCCCACCATCATGAATAATGTGAGTCGTCTATGTAGTCAAGCACGCACGCCATCTATTTGCTGGTTCTTGCATTCAAGACATCTATTTTCTACGTCTTGGTATGTGCCACCAGGTACAAATCAGTTAGTTACAAAGGAAGGAAACATGATGTAGTATGCTGGAGAATGCATTAAAATATATACTTTGGCCATCAATAAATTTAGCTGGGGCTCCATAATAAAGTTCTTAAGCAGTGATGAGAGGTGAATTTCAAGCAGAGAAAAACAAGAGAGAAGAAGATATTGAGATGCTTTTAGGTCGAAATTGGTAAATTTATCAAGGGCATTGTACAACAGAACAAGCAGTTTCTGAAGTTTGGAAATAAAGGCTTAATGTCCTGCTTCAGGGTCATTTTTTATTGCCATTAAGGGCGACAAAAAATATTCTCTCTTCTATACTGTATGTCATTTTACATTACTTCTGGCCTTCCAGTGCCATTGGCTGCACGCAGGCTGTGGGAAGAAATGTGCAGATGATTATCAGTGCAATTGCCATTGAAATCCTGAAGTGTGTAAGGGGTGGGTCCTGCTTAGCTGCAAACTATCTATCGAAGGATCAGGGCAGAAGGGGACACATCCAAGATGAGATTTGAAGTCTTGTCTCTTGTTTTTCTTCTATGATTTGGGCTTTTGTAAAGATAATTTGCAGGATTTCTTTTTGTTGTTTGTTTTGTTTTAAGCTGAATTTCCATTTTTACAGGAGCCTGAAATACTGGTTATACTTTCACTTTCCTTTCTGGTCTGTGTGTGAATGTTGTGTTTTTTCTGCTGTTTTTTCCTGTAGCTTGGTTGTTACAGATCATAGGAAGCATTTTTATTTGTAGTGCCACAAGGAAGGCATGCACTGTCGACCTTTCTGAACAAGACATCTATCATGTCCTGGCCTGCAGTAGGGGTGGAGCTGAATGCAGTGACCCTCTCTGGTCCCTTTCAGTCTTGTGCACCTAAGCTCAACCCCTTCAGAGTTTGCAGTAATTATATCTGCAGTCGGAGAAGAGAAAGACTTGTGATTCTCTGGGTCAGAAGCCACTGAATCACTGACGTGTGCTGTTCCAGATGCATGTTCAGCAACTACAAGCTGGAGAGTTGAATATACAGATCTCGGTGTTTGCATTCAGCATACTTTTTGAACATGATATTAAGATCTTATATCTACCATGACTAGTGGAGTACAGATAACTGAGGTAGCTGACGCTCAGGCCTGTACATCTACATGACAAGGGGTAAAGTCCAACCTCAAGGGAATTGCTCCTCTGCACTTCCACTCACTCCTCCCCAGCCTTTTCCATGTCCATTGCACCAGCCCCCTCCTGTCCTTCATGTAGTATCCTGTAGCCTCACCACAGTTCCCTCTCGAGCATCTCCACAGGCACTGCTAGGCAGAGGCCTCTGGAAGGGCCAGAGAAGAACCAGGGAAGATGCCCCTATGGGCGGCTTCACCTCTTCAGCCTGAAGAATCTCATCTGACTCAGCCTCTCCTGAGAGAGAGGCTTCAGCGCCTTCCTTGCCTTTGTAGCATTTGCTCCACTCCCTGCCACCAACCTGGGTAGTGTAGGGAGGCTGTTGAAGACCACAACCACAATGCAGATACCTTTTCTGCATTCATTCTCACAAGCTAGTCTAAGTAGCTGAATCTGTCTAATCACAGCATCCATAACGCTGCGCAAGAACATATGAAGTAGCAACTCAGGTTTGGAAACTTAAAAAATGGGGAAGGGAGAGTAGAGGTAATGCCATTGTGGCTGAGTTATCTCTGTAGGCAGTTCTTCACTAGGGAACTTGGGGTTTTTCATTAGCTGCTGGAGTCATTGTACCTCCCAACTGAGCCTTAATTGCCTGTTGGAAATTTCTTCCCTGCTGAACTGACTGCTGTCTCTTTCTCCCCGTACATTCGCACACTGATAGTATACTGCAAAAGAGCAGTGTTGCTGACTGCCAGTAGCCAATGTATTTTGTGAGCATCAGCACGGAGGACACGGATGTATATGACTAATTTTGAGGTGAGGAAATAATCTCTTTGTTATGTTGTCTACAAACATTAAGTTAAACATGCTTATGTGTCTTGAGGAAATGTATGAAAAAATAATGTAACCTTACTTCCTGTTTCATACTTCCAACTAAAACAGTAGTTATTTAGCAGGAGATCAATAAAACATATTTTTATTAAATCATTTTTAAAACAGGAAAGACACTTGTAGGTATTGATATAGCCAAATCGGCCACATATTATGGATACCTGGAAGGAAATACTGCATACTTGGAAGTAATACTGCAGTGAGAGCCATCTAGCTCAGCCTTTTAAGTGCATCCCAGATGTTTGTGTTTTGTAAACTGAATGCTCACAGTGACAATGCAGGATCAAAAGATTCCTAGATTTCCACTGCTTGCGATTATAGCTAGGTAAGACTACAAGATCTAGCTGAATTCTTTGCACTGACATAGAATTAGATTTACTTAAAATGTCCAAAAAGGCATTTACCTAAGATTGTCTAAAAAAAATCACTAAATATTTTACTCTACTTGCATAGCCTGTGTTCTTCCTCCGTTTTCTTTTGGGATTTAACAAACTCAATTGCTGTAATTGTTCCTCCAGTTGACTCTAGTTTTTCAGTATCATAAGAGGTCTAAAACTTGGGTAAAATTTTGTAGCCACTCATTTTAAAAGTGACAAGTAAATAAGCCACTTTCTGCTAATAGGCTACCTTCCTAGCCCCAGATAGAGTATTCATTTTAATTAATTCCCAAAACCCATTTTGTCATCGTCTAACTTTGTTCACTAATGAGTGATTTGTATTTCATAAGTATTATGTGTCATGATTGCTGCTTAGTCATTTTTTTTTCCATTTTGTACTAAGCCAAATGCTCTGTCTGTCTCCTCTCCCTTTGACCCTATTCTCTCCAAAGCAGAATTTATTGTGACAGAAAATAAAATAAGTTAGCGCGATGATATTCTTTGAGATAAAGAAAAAATGAGTGTAGGAATTGTAGTTCACAGGAGGAACAAATTCTTGTAGCAGAGATGAAGAAATGGGGCATATTTTGGAGCCTTTCTCTTTGTTACTGAAAGACTGTTTTGAGGTCAATCAAATTACCAGCTGAGTGTTCTGTGAATATTACTGAAAAAATACCTCTGAACTGTTATCACAGCCGTTTATTCTAGCAAAGGGAAGGGAAAAGCCTAACAGTTTATAATTTGTTAAACATCAGACAAACACATTGTGGGCTGGAAGTGACATGAAGCCATTAATGCCATTACAGTCAGTGAAAAAAATAATTTTAAAGCCTAGTGTATCTGTTTTTATTTTACTGCAGACATAGTTCAGAATTCAAGCAGACTTCCTCTATCAGTTCATTCTTTACTTAAACTGTATGTTTCTTATTGTTTCTATCAATATCTGCTGTTTCATTTCAAAAGCTGAAAAATATTCTTACATTGCATGTCCAACAAGGTTTTCTATATGGATCACTTCAGTCTAGATTTGTGTTAATTATAAGTAGCTAATATTGAGCTCTATTGAAAAAGACAAGTAGCAACACATCTAGCCTTTGAAGCGCCAGGTCTTTTTTGTTTTTGTTTGTTTGTTTGATTTTTAAGTATGAAATACTTAAGTTTTCTTGCAAGGTTAATGAGGCAGTTATCCACAAGAATGGTAACAAAATCAGTTGTTTTATCGTATTTCAAAAATGTTGTGTGCATTATTTAGGCCAGTAGATGCTATGAACTGTAAGGATTAACAACTAGGTTTGAAAACGTGGTCGATAATCTACTAGTTTTTAATTGACTATTTTTTTTTTTTTTCTGACCTACCATTGTGCCCTCATCTGGAAAATCTAAAAAAAAAATGAGTGTTAATAGCATGTGCCATCTTGTCCTGCTGCGATGACATGAGGTAGGGTTACGCTGCCTTCAGTTGCAGAACTCCCAGGGGTGACCAAGTGCTCCAGGAAGTTTAGAGCATCAATCAGTAGGCGGCGCTCTTGTCACTGAATCTCTCCCAGGACTCTCTGGGGTGGTGTCTGCACTGAAGCTTTCTAAAAACTTGGAAATAGGAAAGTAAGCTCTTGGAATTGTCAAATATTTCATTCAGCTGGGAGTTTGCCACTTCTTGAAAGAGCTGACACTTTGGAGATCTGCACAGGCATCCACCTTTTCCAGCCATATCACATCTAGGAACTACACTGAAGTACATTATCTAGTAAATCCAGTGAAACGCTGTTTTTCAGTCTCCTCAAGCCCTTCTTTCTTTAAAAATTTTGTTCTGTGTGTGACTTCAGGTAATCTAGACAAACATTATTTGACAGTCAAATAATATGGCTACAGAACCAGTGTCTTTCTGTTTTCATGAACACAGATAATATGATCTTCTTCCAGTAAAACTTGCACAATTAATTCTAAATTAAGCGCAACCATTACATAAAATGCCAAAATTGCTATAACATTACTGAGTTCCAAACATAAGTCATTGTGACTTCCTCAGAATTGCAGTCCTCTGCGATTCAGAAGTTTCACAAATCCCTTTCATATAATGATTCACTTAAAAGTCATCCAGAGGAAATACAGAATTCCTCCAGTGAAACCTGTTAGTGGTGTTATTGGACTAAGAATGAATGGATCAAATTGCAAACAATATTTTTTTTCACTGAAGATATGGTATAGAATAAATATCCTTTAACAACCATTTTCTGGTTTGTATGTACAAAACCCCTAAGAAAAGCAAAAAAGTTATTTCATTCTAAGTGTGGCTTTCTCAACCATTGTCTGAAGTTAGACATCAATCTTGCTAGGATTTCAGCATGAAAGAAATTAAAATAGTGCAGATATCCTATCAGTTTTTATCTCAGTTATCGATGTATTTTATTTGTATTCCTGTGAAGTACAAGCATTAATAAATCAAAGATCAAATAAATCAAAATCATAAGAATTTATATGTGGTGCACCAACATTCAGACAGTCCTAAATAACAGTGTTCTTTATCATATTTTGTTTTCTTGAAGATTTATCTACCCCAGGTAGATGAGCATATATTTTTGTGTTTACATTTATGCCTAAACATTTGCAGCATCAACATTGTTTTTGATGAACTGAGGCAAGAGGTCTATCCCAGTATACAGCACCTCTTAAAACTAGACAACAGGATCCTGACTATAGGCCTTTCTATCCTCTTCCTAAACACTGCATTAAAAATCATTGAACTCTTTTACATACAGTGTTGTTCCTGCATGAATTAGTAGATAACAACTTCTAGCTCATGATCTGAAGACCAAAGCATCTCAGAAAACAATGTAACAAATATGAAAATCAGACCAGAAGAGGGCTCTGCATTTATATCTATATGTATATATATATATAAAAAAAGTCACAACAGAGAGTATAATTCATTAGCTAACAGATATATCCAGTATCATTAGAGACTACATTACTGGGATAACCACAGCCTAAATGTCTTCCTTTTGCTTTTAGCACCTTTTTCAATTCTACTCATTCTTTGAAGCCATTCAGTACTTGTCACTTTAGTACCTTTTGGTGATTTTTAGTCACATATAGTGAATAAATGCAAGGAAAAAAACCTCCTGTTCAATCTTCATTTAGCTCTCAGATTTGTATGGTAAGAGGAGGAGAATGTTTGTTTTTTATCTCATTAGTTCATTTTTCTTTTTTCACACTTTGTTGGCTGGGATGAATAGAGCCCTTCTATACTACATTTTTGATTTTCCATATCTAAGGGGTTGAATTACCATGTTAATTAGGCCATGCAATCTGCATTTCATTTCATGACCAGGTCTATGTTCCTGTGCTATATTGTTCATTCAATCCCTCTATATTTAGGTAAACATATATTTGCTTTATTATAACTTTCTTCTAATTTACATCACCACAAGTTCTTGAATTATTAATATTGTTTAATAATTGTAATGATTTTTTCCAAACCATATACACTGTAAATAATTTAAATAATTTAAATAATTTTTATTTAAATAATAAGTATTATTATTATATGTAGATATATGTATATATGTTATTATATGTAGAGTTTCAGTATATCTAGGTATTAAAATTTTTAAAGTATCAAGTTGTTGTATTTCCTCAATACGTGTTGCATACCTGCTGCAGCAGGTCAAGAAAGGTAATCCTGCCCCTCTACTCAGCCTTGGTGAGGCCACATCTGGAACATTGTGTCCAGTTCTGGGCCCCCCAGTACAAGAAGGATGTGGAGCTGCTAGAGAGAGTCCAGCGCAGGGCCACGAGGATGATCAGGGGCCTGGAACATCTGCCCTATGAGGAGAGGCTGAGGGAGCTGGGCTTGTTCAGCCTGGAGAAGAGAAGGCTGAGAGGGGACCTGATCTGTGTGTACAAGTACCTCAAGGGAGGCAGTGAGGAGGATGGGGCTGGCCTCTTTTCAGTGGTGGCCACTGACAGAACAAAAGGAAATGGCCACAAGCTGAAGCATCAAAAGTTCCACGGGAACTTAAGGAAAAATTTCTTGACAGTGAGGGTGACAGAGCACTGCAACAGGCTGCCCCGAGAGGTTGTGGAGTCTCCTTCTCTGGAGATCTTCAAGACCCGCTTGGATGCAGCCCTGTGCCACATGCTCTAGGTGACCCTGCGGGTGTGCAGGGGGGTTGGGCTAGATGACCTCTAGAGGTCCCTTCCAACCTTAGGCATTCTGTGATTCTAGGATTCTTTGATCTCTTGTAGTGCTTTTTAAGTATATTTGATGGTTTTCAGTATTTTCTAAAAATACGATTTATCACAGAGTTAAAAACTGGATAGCTATTTATTTATTTGTGGGAAGTTAACAAGATTTTTAAAATTTGATTGCTCTTTCTAATACTTCTGTCAACTGCAAGATGGTAACTGCAGAGTTTTATGAAAGTGTGATACAGAGCTAGTGTTTCTGCTAGAGAAAGATTAGCGATCTGAAATGGTTTCAAAGATGTTTATTATGTCACAATGAAATGGAAAAATCACAGCAAAAATAATGAACAAGATCTTCAGATTTGTCATGATAAAGTAAATTTTAATTTAAGATTTGTATTTAGACAGCTGTCTAAAAGCAGTGATTCAGTTTTATTTCCTTCAGTCATTCAGTTAGATTCAGTATTATGCCTGGAAGAAAAATGGTATTTTATAATTATTTTCTTTTTAGTAATTAAGACTTAGACTCCCTTAACTCTTATTAGCAGCTGCTAGCTACACACATTTGTGTATGTATCTTCTTCAGTTTCTTATTAAATAGAAGGGGCAGGAAGACAAGGGTGGAGAGTGGGACAGGGAGAATGATTGTACTACTAGCTAGCACTTGGCAAAGTTAAGTGAATGCTTTTTCATCCGAGTCCTTGGATTTCCTAGAAAATCTATGTATAATTTCTAAAAGAATACATAACAAGGAAAACAGGATTGTGTGTGGTATACAATATTAATATATAGAGAGAGAATTTCCTAATCAGACTGCACCTCTACAGGAAAAGTTTAAAAACTACCGATCTGCAATTATGCTTATAAAAGGTGTCTTTAACACAGTTTCTCAGAAGTGTTTGCTGGAATGCTTCAAGTGTACAGAAGGCGGAAGTGTACTTGCTATTCTTGCACCATCCTTGTTTTCCTAGAATATGGTGCAAAGTCATTTGCATTTGAAAAGCCCAACAGATGATCTTGAGCAACAAATTAAAGCCAGTTTCTTGGTTAATCATGTATGTTCATTACGAAAACATGTCTGTATTATTTCCTATATTGTAAAGTAAGTTATTTTTCAAGAAACAGAGTAGGAGTTGTGCACCAAGAAATGTTTTTCCATGTTTTCCTTGTTCCCTCCCCCTCTTCTGTTTCACATGTGACTGGACTTTATACGCAAGTACTGATAAGCGCAGAGCCATTTTGCTTGAAAGCTAGAGGCAGAAACGCAAGCCATTCCGTGCTGCAAGGTAAAATGCCCTCCTGCCCCTATGCCTGGCTGTATTTAGCTTTATCTGAATATCAAGGTCATGTATAGTTGGAGTTTATAGTCTTTCACAACTCAAAGCAAATTCTTCATGGCAGGAAAATAGCAATTATGAGAGATCATAGCATAGTGTTGTCTTTTCCTCATTAACTTAATGCAGCATGTATTATATGAACAAGAAAAAAAGGATGGTAAGTAATACTGTCTTCTCTTGCCTATTATCAACCACAGAGGTAGAAATTTTTTAACAAAAGAGTTGCAATGCACTAGAGCATTTGCTGCCTACAGTGGGTTAAAAAGCATATAAGCTGTGAAAACAGTTAGAACAAACAAGAAAGCACTGAATTTGTGGTTAGAAAATTTTCCTGCTCTACTGCTGGTTTTCTCACTGCTTAAGCTCTCTATGTTCAGAAAGGTATATTAAAAACATTTTGGCATTTTCATTAAAAACTCTGTTTTAAGAATCAAATGCAAATGAATAGTTAAATATTGTTTGCAGAATAAGAGAATTGAGAAGGGTTAAGACAGGGTTATTGTGCTACAATACTATCCCTTTAATTCAAAGAAGGAAACAGGCAAAACAAATATCTGTTTAAATTATATTAAATGAATCTAATGCCTTCCTTTGTAATCTCATACATGTATATCCTACTAACTGGAGTTAGTTACTGAGCGCATAGTATGGGTTAGAGCAATCACGGAGATAGAGAAGACAAGGAATAATAGAGAAACAGGGAAGGTAAGAAAGAAATGATCACTTCTGAATAGGTTTATTTTTATACTAAAATTTATACCGAATTTTATACCGAAAGTCTATATTTCAGCAAACACCCTGAGACAAGAAAAAAAGGAGACATTAAGACTATTTAACCAAAAGATTATTGAACAGAATCTGACCTCACACATTGCTGTGAACATTTATGTAATGACTCAATAATAATATAGATTCCATACATCCTGTTTTCTCACAAACATATTTTCAGCCTTCTGCCCTTAGGGTACTCTCTAGACAGATTTTGGTAAACACAGACCTGTGTATAGGTTTTAAATTCCTGTCAGACAAGTGGCTAAGGCAGTGTTAATACTGGGAAAACCCTAGCAGCCCTGTGTGCCACCCACCTGTGGAAGATCATGTGTTAAGGTGATAAAAGTCATGGAAGAGACAAGCAGAGAGTAAGAGCAGCATCGGTGCTTGTAACAGTGGAATAGCAATGATCATAAGCCATTCATGGGCAAGCAGAGTTGGAGTAGATGAGCTCTTACATCCAAGAGGCATTCAGTCCGTGAGTTGGGATGATTGGCACAGTCGTGTGGGAATCTTGAGCGGGAAGGGATCTGGAATATGGCTTAGAAAGATTAGACTTCCTGAAATTCTCAGAGTTTGGAAGGATGGGGGACTTCTTGATTGTATAAGAGCAAATTTGAAGAGTAGTTTAAGGTGAGAAAGGGATAGGAGTAACTCAGGCCATTTGAGATGGGTTGCAAATGGATGGATTTAATGGATTTAATTCTTCTAACAAGAAGGGGTGGCTGTGACACTTAGGCCTCTGAAAGTGCAAATTTGAGCTGCTTCAGATTTAGAGCATTAATGATTTTTGGATTTTCCACTTGCTGGAGGAATATTTTAAATTAAAAGGCAATGGTATAAAAATAGACTCATCTTTTTCTTGCTGTGATAAAGACAGTTAATCAACCATTCAATGGAAGGAAATCTTGGGGCGCAGTTCACAGAGAAACCTGAATTCCTCTGACACTGTCTTAAACTATCCAGATTGAGGGTCACATGGTGTCATATGCAAACATGTTTTCTGTAGAAATCACCAGTCTTAGAAAATTTATTTAATTAGAAGTTAAAGTCAATAAACTAGTGAGTACTTTATCCTCCTTTTTTTTTTATGGTTATATTCTGCACTGTCTGATAGCACTGGAAACTGACGAAGAAATTTAGAACCTGAGAATGTGTGTAAGCCATTTACAGAAGTTATTCTTAGTTATGTAATAAGCATCACATCTCTATTTAATGCAAGTTTTTATGTAATGGACAACTGGACATGTGAAGTTTAATGATAGTAGGGTGTTAGTTATGAAAAAAAACATGCAGATGTAAAAGTCATACGCAACTCACTGATAAACAGAATCCATCATTTAAATCAGAAGTATCTGTTAAATCTAAAGACACAGACAGAGAGGGGTAATGCCCTTTCTGGAAAACTTATTTAAAGAATTAATGATAAAAAAAAAAGTTATTAATTTCAAATATATTTTCAAAAGTACTTGCAGCATGGTCCAGTCCAGATCAAAAGATCTTGTACCTGGAGGCCTCTGGAGCTATTGTTGAGAAATTGCTCAAATGTTAAAAGAAAGCTGATATTGATGTACCATGAGAAAGTGGAAAGGTTTTTTTTTCTGTAATATTTTTATTCTTAAATTTCTTAGTATCTTTAAAGTGTTCAGATAGTGATTTATTTGTCGTGTTGATACTTTGCTTGTTAGTTCATATGTGAAAAGACATGATGTCTTGCGTAACAGCAAGAACTTAAAGTTTCCAGTTGTCCCCATGAAAGAAAGTGTGAGAAAAGGAAAGAATAGTGGAAGGGATGGATGTTCTGCTTAGACACAACAGAAGGAATTTCTTCGTGTCTTAGATGATAGCCATTTTTCTTATATCACACCCACATGATGTACGTGATTACACTGTTTTTGTTGTTTTGTTTTGATTTTTCTTTTTTTTTTTTTTTTTTCATTCTGTCAGCCCCTCAAGGGCATCTTTAGCCTCTTCTTGTTCTGTATGCAGATACTTTTAGAATTATTTACTGTTTCAGATATCATTCTTTTTAAGACTTTAATTCTACTTGTTGCTTAATCCTGTTATGTTTAAATTGCATCCTTGAAATATTCTGCCAAGCTAAGTATATTCACAATTAATTCTTTTTTCTTGATGGAGGGGTAAGTCAGCTGTTCTTTTTATGCTTACTGAAATTAAGAAATGATTAGGACTTTGGTATTAGGATAAAAAAAATGGCTAATATGCAAGTATATGCTAATATCTTTGCCCCTTGGCTTGCATATTTCTCAGGAGAAGTTTCTGATCTATGCAGTTTGTAATTACACACTTTTATAGCCATGACACAGCTCAAAATCATTTTCTTCCTAATTGCACAGGTGTTCTTTCCAGGATAAATATCTTTTGTTTATTTATTTATTTATTTAAAGACCACATTATTTCATGATCCTTATCTTTTATTTCCAAATATATTTTCCAATAATTGTATTTGATTTTAAAGCTCTTTTGTGCTTTTAGTGGTTGCAATGACTAATGCAAATGGAGTCTCTCTGTGATAGAAAAAGACTTCCTATCACATTATTTTTTTAATCTTCCTGAAGTTTTTTTTTCCCCTGCTATGTTAACTGGGTAGAGTAAAAATCGTGAACAGATAATTCTGTTTTCTTTATTCTAGTTTTGCTTTAGGTCAGTGAAAAAAAACACTTAAGAGATACAGAAATTGTTTGCCTTGATATTTCAATTATTTTTAATCCTGTTCAATGTAGTGGGTCAATCTCATTGTCAAAAAAAAAAAAAAGAAAAAAAAACAGAAGTGGTTTGTTTTCACTTTGTAGATGCTAGACAGGCCATTTTCATTTTTCCAAGTACAAGAATAAAAGAGAAATATGTCTTTTTAAAATTAGGAATATTTTTAAAAGCTTACACTTTTTGTTTTAAAATTGGTTATTTTTCTCTCTCTAAAGTTTATCGTGTTAAAAAAAATCCAATCTTTCTTGAGACACATTTGTGACTATTGCAGAACAAGAACATATCATTGCCTGAATATTCTGGCTAATGGAAACCAGCGGAAGTAGTTCAATACTGAACTCGTACAGCGCTTCTCATTTTGACGTAAAGAGACAGAGTGGTGCTGATTTCTGGAGCTTGCTAAACTGAGATAATCCGTATGCAGACACAAGTGACGTTGGGTTGCAATAAGGATGAATGAGGTGGCAGGTGAAGGGGGCTGTTGTTTTTTATTTACTACTCTTTCTGGGTAACAGTGCAAGCATTCAAAGCAGGCAGCACTCCCAACAACCATTTCCTCTCAGTTACTTTACTTACATTCTTAATATGACAGGGCTCAGTCCTTACAGTGGGGCAGACTAGCTCCTTGTGGAGGGACTTGAGGACTACGTGCAGCAATCAGTTGTCTGAGCATACTGTGTGATGGTCACAATATTACTCCCTCTTTTCCTAGCCCTTATGTGAGAGGACAATCATGTGCGTGACCATCCTGTAGGCAAAATGAACGCTGCCCTCAACATGTGATGGGCTTTGGGGCACGTGCACTCTGTGGGCCTTTGGGCGGGTGCACTCCAGTGAAATGGGCCAAATATCTGCTTTTCACATGAATACCTGCAGAGTGCATGTGCACATTCGCAGACTTGCTGTTATGTGTCAGGTGCTCCAGTGTTTTCCTTTTGTACAAGGATCACATAAAATAAGGCAATAAGATCAAAGTGTCAGGTCCCAGAATGTTTTAGCTTTCCAGTATCTGTATTAGACCCTAAGCAAAAGGCAGCAGAGAGGATACAGTGGACCGGAGTCACGCTGAGTTCATATTCCATCGGTTGGTCACTTCTGACAACAATTTCCTTGAAATAACATCTTGGTCAGATAATAGTGAGTAATGTAATTTTTGTTCTGTCTTAGGTAAGGTTTATATGGTTTACTGTGTTTTTGCTTATAAGCTAAATGCAGGTTTGGTTATAGCTTACTTCAGAGACCTGATCACCAATATTACCATAATCTTTGCTGTTGGATGTTATCACTATTACACCAAACTTTTTTTAAATTGAGACTAAAAGAAGAAAAGGTATTTTTATTTGAGGCAGAATATGTACCTGACTGTTATACAACCTGAAAACTCAGAAAACTTATATGCATCCCTTGGAGCAAAGTTTTGGAAGTTAAACTGATGAAGAATTGTCCCTAGTTCTGAGTTGAGTGCTTAGAGAGTAATTAATTGTTACACCAGTAAGCAGTAAGTTGAGTACTTAGTAATTAATTGTTACACCAGTAAGCTTAGTAGAGCACATTTGTGAAGTTACAGTGGTTATTTGTCATACAAAGTTGCATGGTCCCATTTTGGGCTGAGCATAGGCGAACAAATACCCACCACCAAAGTGGCTTCCTTTCATACATCTCAAGTCTAACCTAGGTGTTTAGGCTCTCTTTCTAGTCTCTGGGAAAAAAATATTGTGATCATCACTTCCAGCGCTTCATCACACCAATCTTGTGAAGAGATGACTCATCCTCTTAAGGTGCCTGTCTCAGTTAATTAGAGAAGAAGCCAAGATAATTAGCTAAGACTAAATGCGTAACTTTAAGATGAATAAATTCAGACGGATTGCGCCATTAGTGCCAGGTCTGTATGGGCTATCTAGGCGTTTACTTCTATCTGGGTAAAATTATATTCGCGGTATGTGTCTATATCTCTATTTTGGTATCTAGTACAGTGAGCTCCATTGAGAACCCTTGAGTGCTGTCGTAATGCAGTATAAATAACAATAGAGCTATATTAAAAATAGTAATTCCACACTGAGAACAAACTAATGCAAACAAGACTTCTTTAAATGGAATGTCCTTTTGGAAATAATATAAAATACAGATAACTGTGTTTATTCAGTGACGAGTTCCTCGCAAGCCTTAAGTAGCAAAACAATATTAGCTAGCTATTTCACTGCAATTTCTCCAGGAAACTTTGACTAGAAAAAATAATTGCAGATAGAGGAAATGCAATGATATTATAAGATCCTATGTTTTGGTTTTAAAGGACTCCAGAGGATGCTAGTGAGTAACTCAGGATAGGGTTATGTTTTGTTTTTCACTAGATTTCATGTTTTTCCTCCAGCAAGCATTTAAAGACTACCATTCCAGTGGAAAAAAAAAGGCATAGGAACTGCTTTCAAATTGAATGAAATAGAAGTATAGAGTGAAGTAGTCAGCCATTGGTCTTACTGTCCCTTCAAAGACCACAACTTATGTACCAGCCTTCAGTCTTGTCATGTCTGCCTAGGAAGGAACCATTTTGGTGAAGTTTATTCCTTTAGTCTATAGACTCCCTTAGACTATATTACCTGTAATTAGACAATTTTTGTCTTTTTTCAAAAAAACATTTTTGGTCCATTAGTTTAGGTATGAATGAAAATCTGGGAGGCACCAATTTGATATTTTCAAGATGAAAACAAATACATTTAATCAGTCAAAGAGATGAAGCTTATAGTATATATGTCAATCCAGTTCATATGGATATAACCTAACTCTTCTGTTAATTCCATCTGTGACCCTCACTGTCTTGTACAATTGCACAGTCTTTGTCTGCTGCTTTCTTATCATAAAAGCAGAGATACAAAGTAATTTTTATCACACAAGTTCTTCTTCCTCATGTCTGTTTGACACTCTTGTAAAAGGCAGTATGAAAACCAAACATTTCACAGATTTGGTTCTGGCATTAATACAAACATGAGTGAACAGCTTTTAAAACTATTAATGTAGATAGAAATTGTGAAAAGATGTTAGTTAAGCTCTCAAAGTACATAAGCAGGTGTCATGCTAGGTTGGCTAACAGAGCATTATAAAGTTCTTATTCTAATAAGCTCACTTATTAAAACAGATATTTAGTCATCTATATGTCAATAGCTTCTGCCTATTTTGTCAGTACGAATCTTGTAATATAGAAGTTCAGGAAGGAATCTTTCTCATCTCTCGTGCTTATGTTCTATGAACATCTAATGGTAATTTATTATATATTTCAGCTAATCACTAAATGTGTTCTCAGAGGCACTGAACTAAAATACTTTTGAAGTTGTGGAGGTACAAAGAAAGAGCAGAGATGCAGCCTTCACGCGTGCTTAGATATTTTAGTAATGTGTAATTGTTGAATCTGAAGTATTTATTTTAAATTCATTAGAACACTTTTATCTGGATCTTGTAATTCTTTATTATACTCTTGATCACAGCCTGAGACTGGAAATGAAATTACTCATAAATGCTTGGCTAACAGATGTGAATGAATGTTGTGAAAAAATAATGGAAAAAAAATATGTCTAGTAATACTTATATGTAGTTACACATTTCTATTTATCAAATAAAATAATGCAAGTGTATCACCAAAAGTAATCTTCTCTTCCATACATATTTTAATGTACCACACACACAAAAAAATAATGATATTGCCATTAATTCTGGGATTTAATTGAGATTGAACTAGTAAACCCTCAAGAGACTATTTTAAAAAGATACCTAAATCAAGTTTTTATCTGTTGAAAAATCTGTGGCTTTGTTGACATATGATCCAGTCCTAATTAGAAACATGATTAAGCAAGAAATATGTTTTTTTTTGTTACTGTGTTTTTCCCACCTCACACTAAGTGAAATTTGTGTGTTGAAACAACAGTTATTGGCTTAAATACAGATTTTCATTTATGTACCTAAAAGTGCATATTGAAATTTAATGGAACTTTTCAGAAAATCATTCAGTATGTATATATGCAAACCTCTCTACTCACACTGTGAGAAGGCTGAATGCAAATCATTTCCAACCTAAAAATCAAACAGTCACTTTAGTCTGGTGCTGCATCTGAAGCGCCTAACCTATAGGTAAGATATAAGATGCCTGTGTCACTTATGCTATTTTGCGGGGAGAAGGGGAAACATATAAAAAGCATGTTAAATGTGCCTGGGAGAAAGGAGAAATGTTTCTTTGAAATAAGTGGAAGTTCCTGGCTGTAGAGGGTTGGAGAGGATTCTAAGGTGTCTTACAATGACGGAAGAAAAATAACACTTTAAAAGGTCAGCATTATGAAATAGTAAGTTTACACTACAAAGTAAAAAAAAAAAAGTGAGAAGCAATCGTGTCATTGAAGCTCAGTTACTGCTGGTCAGTGAGGATGTCATAACTAACTTAGGGCATGGTGCTAGCCCACTTCAAATGCAAAGTAAGATTTGCTGTAGTGACTTAGCACTAAGTACAGGCTAAAAGGGTAGACTTTTCATTCTCTTTTCATGGCAATATAATATAAAAGATACCACTGCTGTGACTGGCTGTAAGAGAGGAATTATTTGAAACCTTTGAATCAATCTTAAGACAATACTAGGAATTATTATTTAATAGTATAAATTGCTTCACCATTTGTTGTAATTTAAAAACTTTTATTTCTGATCTTACTGAAGCTGAGAAATGTTCTCTTTGCAGAGTCTTATTGCCTTCTTTCACTTTGTCGACAGTGTAATGGTAATGATTCTTAGATAAACTAAGTTGGATCTCTGATGTCCATTTGAGCCAGGTAAAATCATTTTTTTGCATAAAGTTTAAGGATAGTGTGGCGTTTTTAATGAGGCGAATATCTTCAAATGTTGCTTATTTCATCAAAAATATAGTTTCAAGGATAAGATATATTAAGAGTTTTCTCCAAAGATTCTGCAGTCATATATTAAAATAGTAGTTACAGATAAATTGCTTAATCAAACTGAATAAAACAGTTGTGATGGTTCAGTTGGGAAGACAGGAGTTGAAAGAGTTTCTCTAATAATCACAGTTCTTATAAAAGATACATGTGTCTGTAATAATCAGGATAAGGTGTGACTAATTAATGGAAAAATAGGCATAATTCTAATTCACCTGAGGAAAAAGAAAAAAAAATCATTAGTTATCCTATGATTTGACAGCATGTTTTATGCAGGAAACTGAAATGCAAAACAAGAAGTGTTTGGTAAATTCAAGCGAAATAAGAACACATTATGGATACTTTTTATTATTTGTATCCATTTTATCTTAAACATTTGTTTTACAGTAAATTTGTTTCAGCATGAATGAACAATGTATGTTAGGGTAACAGTATTGTAGTTTGAAAAAAGTACCAATGTGTATATGCATTTGCAGATGTGTATGTGGACACATTTATCTATACATACTTATATGTATATATTTGTATATAGTGATTACATTTTTTTATAAATTGGAAGAGCATGTATGTATGGATCTGAAATACCTATGTGGCTTCTATCGCTGCAGAAAATTCAATGTCATCTGAAATCTTCTCAAGCTATCAACCACCTTAGGAAGAAAAGATGTATTATTAGTCCTATTTTACAATAAAAGAAGTGAAGCAGGGATTCAAAATAGCACTTTACGTGTCTAACACGCAGTTAAGGAAAAATGTTGAAACCTGCATCCTGCAACCTATGTAATCCTTTAAACCTGAAGATTGTGTAGGATGTTGTGAAGGTCAAAAAAGTGCAAATTAGTTCAAAATGGTCTAAAACAAATTCATGCAGGAAAAGTGAAGTACAGCTGAATAATGTCCTGTGTATATATCTTCCAACCTTAAATACTCATTACTAAAAGCTGAAAGGATACACAAGTGAAAGAATGTATTTAGCAAGCTTATTATTGTTCTTTCTATAAGCTTTTCGTTTGACCTCTTGAAGGCCAGATAGTAGATTAAGTAAACACTTCATCTGATTCAGTGTAGTTGTTTTCATATTAAGTCTATGTAAGCTTAACTATTCACCATTAAATATCCTGATGTGACAGTTACCACAGTGTGCTAAGAGCTTCATTCTTTATTTTTTACATGCTTCCCTTTATATTGCTCTGTATTTCTTTCTTTTGTATGTTCCACTCAATTTTGGCCATCCCATTGGTCTTGTTTTCCAAGTATGTCCCTTCAAGATGCATGACAGTGTGCTGTGCAAAAAACAGGCCAGGAAAATCAAAATTATTGGGATTTTGTTTTTCTGCTTCCGTGTTCCTTTCACTTTATGGACCTTGTATCAGATGAAGACACACAGCGCAAAATCTGAGAATATTTACAGATATTGTTCAGACTGGTCTTAGTAGTACTGCATCACAGAAACCTTTCAATAACACATTTTTGTGGATTTTCAAAGTGAAAACTGGAGCTGCTAGGCTAACCTTTCCAGAGCCCCAGACAATAAAACATTTTCAGTGACTTTGCAAATGACAGTGATCTAATTGATCTTAGGAACAGGTTCCTTAGCTGATTATGGCAAATATTATTTGAAAAGATTCTGTAATGTATTCAGTGGAAGATTTTAAAGTTTGACCATGGTAACTGATTTCTTGAATATTTCAGTGAAGAGAGTGCTGTCTCCATCCTGCTAAAGGTAGTTGCTAAAAAGATCTGAGAAGTCTGTAAAAGTCACACAAGCAGTATGCAATTAAGTACAGTCCTTCACACATTTATTACATTTTTTGTCATTCTGGTAAATAAAATACCCCCTCTACTGAGATTTCCAGCCATACCTTCACTCTATTAAAGGGCAATGAGTTTGCTCTGCTCTTCAGTGGCCAAAGACCTTTCACTTACTCAGATTCTCTGCACAGCTCCATCTTCTAATGAACATGCAGAATACTGTGTTTTTTCCTGGTTAAATTAAACCTCGGAATCACCATTTGTAAAACCTACCAAAAAACAACTAGCTTGGTGTCTTTAAAATTATGTTTTTATTAGTGTTGAGAGGGTTTATTTTTAGATTTTATTCACAGCTAACCACAGACAACGTGAAGCCTAAGTGAGACTGAAAGTACTCGCCAATTCTCTGAAATGGATGTGCAGATCCTTTGAGTGTCCATGTAATTCTGTATAGGTCACCAATATTCTATATATGTCAACCTCTGTATTATCATGGCCCTTAGATTCTAGTAGTAGACAATAATAGAATGTTCTGGTAGCAACATTAGATGGTGCTGCAAGTCGTGTCTGTCCTGTTTCAGTGTCTTAGTTGCTACCTTGCAACATGTGGGAGGCAATTCAAGGGAAGAAGAGTAAATATACTGCACAAAGTCAGGTCTCCACTGTGTACATCCAACACTAAAAATTAGCTAATATACTTATCGGCATTTAGTGCTTTGTTTGAGCCAGCACCACTTGCACGTATTCGTTCTGACAGAATTCCAATGGTGGAAGTTTGGAATCTCAGGTCCCAGTCCATACTGCTTGATCCCCAGATCGCTTGATCTTTTGTAATCATAATTCCTCTGCTCTGTCTCCCAGTTCTCTCACTTCTTTTCCTCAATTTCGTTGCCTTGCCAGTGTCATATTACCCCTTCCAGCTTCTTGAACCCTCTGTCGATCCTCATTTCTACACTCCTTTCTCTTTCCAGATGACTGTTTTCCCTCCCTGCTCTTCATTCAAGTCAGTACAAACTCTCAGTTCTTTTACTTTACCTTTTCTCTATTACTTACTCACTGATTTAGTTTTTTTTTTCACTCGTGATCTATTGTCCCCAGTCTCTCCTGAATTTCTTGCTTCCCTTTCCCTTTCTTACTCCACTTCCAAGTTTCTACCTCTTCCTTTCCTTTCCTTTTCTTTCCTTCTTTTCCCAGCATAAGCCAGAGCCCAGGGTTGACTCTTGCCTCATCTTGCCTAGTATAGGTGATACAGTGTATTATACTCTGAAGGAAGTCAAGTTCAGCCAAAATATTGTCAATAAAGATTAAAATAGAGATTTGACAATCTCTGCATAGGTAAAAATAGTATTCGTAATGTTCACATTGGTAAGGAAATTCTGCTTTTATCATAAAAGTACATAATTGTATGTACTAGTATGTACAATACATTTTTCTACTTTAAGTCTAATCAGTATTGATAGACCATTCTGACCTGGTATCTGATATTTTTACATAACTTTGCTGTAACGCCTGATTTTTTAAAAGGTTTATGAAGAAGGTTTTTGTTTGTTTGTTTTGAGTAAAATGAATAAAGTGAATAAAAAACATTCACTTCAATAATTTGGTAATACCTGTTTTCTCCTTTTGCCATAATGTTTATTCTTGTCAAGAAAATCCAGGTGGAATTTTTCCCATTGTGAATAGAAGTAGTCATTTACTTCAGTAGCAGAATTTGATTTTTTTTCTTTTCCATAATTTAGAAATTGTGATCCCAAATGATTTCAGTTTCTGTGTTTCTCAAAATAAATGTAAGCCTAATAAAAATAAACAAACAAACAAAAAAAACCCTGCATGCTATCATGATTTATTGATAGTGCTTCTTTTTATACAAAAGTACTGTCACTGAGGTTGTTTACTGTTCTGTTTTTATTAAAGGCTTTGTCTCTGGGTGGAAGAGATAGACAGGGACATCAGATATAAATAAAATAAAATAAAATAAACCCGTGAGAAAAAAAAAGCGCACCCAACAATCTTTTTTTCTTCTATGAAATCCAGAGCAATAATAGGGCTAAGTCAGAGGAACAGTCAAATAGCAAAATGTATAGTCCTTATTTATAATATTTCCACCTGCTCTTACACACTAGGAAGAAGATGAGACGACTTTTATTTCTAATAATTTGCCAGTGTGCCATAAGGAATATCCATAGTCACAGTGCTTCAAATCCCAATGTCATTTTACTAATGGCTGATGATCTTGGTATTGGAGACCTGGGATGTTACGGGAACAGAACCTTACGGTATGATAATATTTTTGGGGAAATAATGTCTTTATTTTTTCTATAAATTTGTAAAGTTAATAAAATACCAATGTTGAGACCTTTGATATACCCTTTCTGTATATATCATCAAGTTAATCTTTCTGAAGAATATTCAATCCTTTTTTTTTTTACTAAGAAATGCTTATCACGTATTCTTTATTCCACTAAAGCATTGCATTTTAATAGATAACTGTGCAACCAAAATAACTTTAAGATCCAGAAATTAAAGTATAATCAATAATTTTATTAAAAATTATTTTGGCACAAATATAAATTAAGTATATTTTGAAGAAGTCTTGTGATTTAGAATCATAGAACCATAGATTCATAGAATGCCTAAGGTTGGAAGGGACCTCTAGAGGTCATCTAGTCCAAGCCCCCTGCACACGCAGGGACACCTAGAGCTCATGGCACAGGATTCGAGAAAAACATGTCACTAACTTTTTGGACAAAAGTGCTGTTTTCTTTCCCTGTCTTGTCTTTGTACTGTAGTAATATAAATTCATTAAAACCAATATTAATACACCTGACTAATTCAGCAGTGTTCCCCAGTGTGATCATTACTGTATAAAAAGCACAAGCTGAGCCTATTTCAGTAGTGCAAAAGGAAGCTGTGATCAAGTTAAATAGACCATTCAGACTAAAGGCAGTGTCCAGTTGAGTGTTAAGTGCCCTTGTTGACGTTAGTTGTAAGTGAAATCTTCTTGTAGCTCCCTAAAACAACTCATCTTACAACCTCTGATTTTAAACGAGAAAAAAAATATGTAAAACAAATATTTTTGTCGTTCCTATCCCGCACAAAGAATCAGAAATACAGAAAGAACTGAATTCTCTAATGTGGGAGTTCATAATTAGATTTTATATTATGAAGTCGTTGCTTTACACTGCTAGTTTTCTATAGGTGATTTTAGGAAAAACAGATGGAAAATTGAAGTTTCTGACTGTAGTTAGCTCCAGCTGACAGTCAGAATAGGAGAATGTAGCGTGCCTTGAGGTTATGGTCATGCATCAGGGACTTACTAGAGCACTTTGCAGTTCCTGACTAGTATTCACGCCTAGGATTTTTGTTTGTATGTTTGTTTTCTGTAGAACCAAAGGCACAAGATTTCATTCTGCAGAAACCAATTTCATATGCATGCAGGGAAGATTCATATGCAGATTTGAAAACTTGAAAGTGCTCCTGGGTCTAATATTACAGATGTAGTCTGCAAACATCATTAATACATAGATTCATGAACAGTTATGACCATTTAAATCTCTCCTAAAATGTGATAATACCCATCTTCCTCTCCTCCTACCCCCTCAAAAGAACTAATAATACCATATAGTATATATCTTTTTGAAAAGGGATCAATGGAATTTTGGTTTTCTCTGGGTAGGCACTTTCCAGTTTTCCCTGTAACCCTTCATTCTTCAACTGATATAATTTTGTTGGTCAATCAAATCTTCCATATGAAGGAGATTATCTCGCTCTCCAGGGCAACTGATGCAGGCCCTAGGACAATCAGGTTCCAGATGACCTCATTATTGTCTCTATTCTTTGGGGAGAAGCACCACCAAGCAGGGAGTAAGCAAGCAGCATCTTTCTCCAGTCTGTCCCCTCCTCATGGGACTAAGGCAAAAAGCCATGTAAATAGCAGAGTCAAAGTTTTGGGTAAGCAAATACATAAAAAGGTATTGAAATACAACAGCTATCACAGATTAGTTTTTATTGTCCATGGCAAGGGAATGAAAGTGAGAAAAAAAGATTTTTAGCAGAAAGCCACTTTGGTATTAACACCTAATAAAAGTAAGCATATTTGCTAGGACTGTATTTAGATGTACAACACCACCATGTTTTTTATAGTTTGCTTACACTGGTCCATATCACTAGTTATGTGATATTTTTGGTATTTTTTGCCTTGGATGCTTTGATCACACCATGCCTATTTCTAAATATTTTTATATCAATTATATCATTCTAGAACTCCAAATATTGACAGGCTAGCCAAGGATGGTGTGACACTTACTCAGCATATTGCAGCATCCCCACTCTGTACTCCAAGTAGGGCAGCTTTCCTGACAGGACGATATCCTATCAGATCAGGTAAAACCTCATATTCCTATTAATATGTCTGTTTTACTTAATTTGCAGTAAGCCATGTGCATTTTCCTCTCTGGCTTTTTTGATGTCTTTCTTTATCATCTTCAGATTGGAATTTAGGTCAGTACCAAATGAAGCCCAGCTGAACATTGGAAATCTTCCTTTTCCTTCCTTCCTTCCTTCCTTCCTTCCTTCCTTCCTTCCTTCCTTCCTTCCTTCCTTCCTTCCTTCCTTCCTTCCTTCCTTCCTTCCTTCCTTCCTTCCTTCCTTCCTTCCTTCCTTCCT
>VWPW01014247.1:193477-229330 GCA_013389825.1 Crypturellus undulatus
TTTCTTTTTTTGTTTCTTCCTCTTTTTCTTTTTCTCTTTCTTCTTTTCTTTTATTCTCTTCTTCCTTTACGTCTTTCCCCTATGACGCCCTTCCTCCCTTCCTTCCTTCCTTCCTTCCTTCCTTCCTTCCTTCCTTCCTTCCTTCCTTTCCCTGTCCAATGTCTAAATGATGGAAGCCTCTCTCATTCCCTGGTTTCCTTCTGGCTACTCACAGAGTGGTGAAGACAGCCTGATTGTTGAAGATCACACAGGATTCCATGGGGCCTCAGACCGAGCCATATTTCTTATGTATTCCTGTAGAAACATGAAAACTAGCATTTAAGAGCATCATCTAGAGAAGAGAATATTGAAAACCAATTATTCCTTCTTAGGAAATGCAGCATTGATTTACTCACCATGCATCTAGAAAGTCACAAGGCAGAATTTATTTTAAATCTTCTTGCTGATATATTTCTATTTCTTCAAAACCTTTTGGTATTTATTAATTAATGTATTAATTAATGTATTTTTTTCCTAATGAAAATTCATTAAAATATTCCAGCAACTTTTGAAACTGGGGAGAAGAAAGCAAAAATTCTCCCTTCCTAAATATTTTATCTTCATATAGTCCCATTCACAATGCTAAGAATCCAACGAGTACATATATCTTTAATAACTTTTGTACTTTTAAAGAACCTGATGCAAAGCCCATTTAAGACAATAAAAAAATCATGTGTTTACTTTAACAGTCTGGGAATAAGCCTCTCAGTGCTTAACCATGCAGCTTTATCATTCCCTTAACATAATTTTTAGCAAGGATCATTATACATTAATCAGATCACTTGTTCATTAGTGATAAAACATCCTGTCCTTGCTTCTGGGAATGAAAGCAAAGCAAGACTCTGGAGCCTACTTGATATGTTCATGTTCATTCAAATCAAGTAACAAGCTGCTGCAGAAGTGCCAGCTTATATGGCTTGCTGAATTTTCCATTACATTCTGCTGGAAGGAAAAAATGTATATATACGTTATAGCTATACTACTATTAAGATTTGCTGTAAGTTAAGCCACAGGTCATTTTCCATTATTATTTTTGTTCTTATTTCTGAAAAATTGACATTTGCACTGATTCGTTTTCCTTGACTGATCTACTTGCAGTCTTACCTAATCATTTCATTCATCTACCAAAAAAAAAAAAAGAATTTTATCTTAAGTTTAGGAATTACTAATTATGGCTTACTTCCAAACCTCAGGGAGAAGCTAATAGAGCTTTATTTTGAAAGACACTAGAATCTTCCAAAAATCTTCTAAAAGATTGGAAGATTCTAGTGGAGAGGGGAGGGGGCAGGAAAGAAAGAAATGTAAAAACCTTTTTAATGGAGTTGAAAAAAAATACTCCAAAATGCAGGAAAGGGTAATGTTCATTTCTTTGATTCCAGTAATTTAGTGAAATTACATTAATTTCAATTATGAGAGTTCAAAATACACCTTCAAATAAAGTACAGATATAGATGACTAAAACTACTTGAACTGTTTATCAATAAAACTGAGTATGTTGAATAAGAGTAAAGACCTGCAGGCAACATTTGAAAGGTAGGTAGACTTGTCTTTAATGGGCTAGTCTAGCAAGTTTTTTTTCTTTTAACTACAATGAAGGCCTAAGGGAAAATTCTGTCTACCTACATTAGGCATGTAATTTTGGCAGTGCAATTATTCAGTTGCCAATTTCAGACTTCCTGAAGAGATATGTGTACAGATTTGCATAGATATCTTTTTGTTCTGTCTATATTCTAAGCCAACTCTCATCTGGAATCTCGGTAATCTAATTTTCATGAACCTGGGCTCCCAGGTTCCTCATACTCAGTTGAACCGGCCCAGGTTTGTGCTTTTCAGACTTGCTATGTATAGAAATTACTATGCCTTATTTACATATTTCCTTATTAGCTCATACATGATGCTTCTTTAATGCACCCAGACTGGAATTTAAGAATGTCTGTTCATGCTAGGAGTGCTCATGTTTAATCCATAGCTCTCTTAGCAGATGAAAATGAATTATGCAATCTGAACTTCTTTCAGATGTGTTATACCTGAAAACGTCCACAGAGGGGGCTGCAGCTGCTTATGTGCATAATTGTGCAGCGGCTACACAATTATAAACAGATCATTTTCTTTTTTTCTACTTCTCAATTTCTGGTGACAGTACAGAAATTGCCTTACTCAACTAAAGGGATAATTGGGTCTGCCACTTACATTTCATTTTGACTGGTGGCAATATGTCATTTAAGTGATACAACTTGTGATACAACAAGTGATACAACAAGTACATGTAGAATGGATGAAAACGGTTAAACTGTATTATCTAGGTTCTCACTCATTTTCATGGTATTTAGGAATGGCTGCCCACTCACGAGTTGGTGTCTTCTTATTTTCTGCCTCTTCTGGAGGACTTCCTTCAGAAGAAATAACTTTTTCCAAACTCCTGAAGCAGAGAGGTTATTCAACAGCTCTAATAGGTAAAATTGCTAAAATACAGAATGTTGTTTTTCATTCATTTTAATCAAAAGTACATTAACTTTCCATCTAAAGTGTTAAACATGTGCATAAAGCTTTTTTTTTCCCCACAGTGTAATGAGTTCATTTTTTTAATACAAACTTGGGCATATATACATTCCCATAGATATGCAAAACCATAATCATGTAAGTATGTCTAATTAACTTATATAGTTGTAGTCTCATTGTGCAATGTAATGAACAAATGTATAACAAATTGAAAATCTGTCCATCTCATGAAAAGTTTTCAGTATACATTTAAAATAGGAATCTGCAGCAGAGAGATAGTGAGGGATTGGAGTACAAACCAGGGCAGAAATCAGATTCATTTCACCTGTCTTCAGATATCTTCATAATGTAGATAACTAATATCTGATCTAGCCATCTAGCCTCTTAGTCACTGGAGGGAAATGGTCATTTCTAGGAAGTTTATCTCATCTGTGGTAGGCATTTAATATGAAAAGGTATGTTTCTCTCTCATTATAAAAATAGTCTAGGCAAGCAACTTGGCCATAAATGCCCAATGATGGGCAAGAGGGGCCCCACTGTATAAATATGAGAGAGAGTTGAAATGAATGTCATGCAGGGATAGCATTTGAATAATAAGTGTTTATACCACATTTCTTACATTTCAGCAGACATTTGTGAAATACAACTTATATTAAATAATACATATTGTCTTTTTCTACTGAACTCTATGCATTGTTCCTTTCAGTAGAGAAAAGAGGTCTTTAGAAAGGATCATGTAGGTATCTTACTGTATTTCTTTAAAAACTGTATGCACCCAACTTTATTTGTAATTGCAGGCATAATTTTTATTTTAAAAATAATCTGTTTAATTCAAATCATTGTTTAAAAAAATCTGCACTATGTACCTGTCTCAGTGCTGATGTTCCTAAGTAAGCAAGTCCACTTTGCTATACTACTTTGAAAGTTTAAGATATCTTCATGTCCTGACAGATTTACAACAGAAAAACAGAGAACTTAATAGAAATATAATTAATGGAGGTGTATCTGAACCTTAGTACAACAGAGCCATTCATAGAATAATTTGTCCTGTTCAATTACTTCCTATTGCTCCATATTCAGTTAAAGACTGCAGAAAAGTCATTCTTCTGTTTGTAATAATCATTGTAAGACAATTCATTTTGGGGGGCTGACCTAGTTAACATTTTTTTTTAAATTACTTTCACTGCAACATGACAGCTTGCCACTTAGATCTCAAGGAGTTATTTCCATGATGCTTAATGAACAGTTCTTCCAAGTGGCCTGAATAATATCTATGAAACCATAAAATGTAATATTACCGTATCCTTAGAGTATAATGGAGCCTTCCAGAAAATCAAGAAGAATATTAAAATTAAGTATAAGGCATATGTAAATGACAAAAAGAAAAATTATGTAGATTTGAAGAAGAGAAAGGCAGACTCTGATTCCCAGGCTGCCCATTTTATTCCTCTACTGGTATTCTCATCACATCATCTTGGTCTAGGTCAGGGAGTCATTGCTTGGTTCAGTCTAACTCAGCAATCCCCAAACAATTAATTGTCAAGTCCTGCACCTGTGATGGATTGGTGTAAGGATAATTTGAAGCCTTTCTTTCCTCAAGCCTGTACTATCACTCCTTTTTCTTAGCCAAGTTGCTCTCCCCTTTAATCTCTAAGGACATTTTTTTCTTCTCTAAATGAATTTTCCTTCCTTTTTCCCTTTTTCATTCCTCCTTTGAATATGTACTTTCTTTTGCTTGCTATGCCCCTAAATATATTTTATCTATAAATCTATTTTATGTATGCATTCTTTTACCTCACTGCTCTTCTCATTTGACACAAAGAAGGTGACATGCAATAGATCTGGCAGGAAGAGACCCAGTTGAAAAGTCTGCAAGAAAGCCAAGTCTTTTAAGAAATGCAGATGCACTGAGTCTGAAGTATTTCACCAGTTTAGGATTTGGGATAGTAACAAGAAATGCCAGTGTTTTGAAGGAAAAGCTATGACAAGGTCTTAATCTAAAAGAACCTGTGAAAATAGGTCCATACTATGTTAACTACTGCCATAAATGCAAAGTCAGAGTCGAGAAAGGTTAGTTTTTCCTCACAGTTACTATCTAGCATGTTGTTTAGCACACAGAGGAGTTTAAAGTCCACCTATGTAGCCTATCTCCAAAGTCAGAAATCCTGGTGCATAAATTGGGAACTGTATTTTGTGTCTTGAAAGAGAAATGTAGTGTTTGGACACACTGTGGCTAGAGTGAAGAATGCAAAATCAGCTGATTGGATTAAGTGAATTGGGAGAGATTAGAAGGTAACAGAATTTCAGTTTGAAGTGGCTTGAAATTTTACCATATTAATAATATATGCATTTATACAATAAAATACTAATATTACTATGCATATCATATAAATATGTTTCTTTGAATGTATAAAGCATTCTCCTGCATCTCGCACTGCAGGCCATTACCACTTATTTAAAGAGTACAAAGGCATGCTAAAAGAAATACTAATCAATATGTACCACTGAGTGGAAAATAGAAGAAAAGCATGGATTTTTATAGCCTGCCTAGAATTATGACTTTGTGAGTAGCAAGAAGAAGTAAGTTTCAAATGAAGTTTCTTAGATGGATAGGATTTGTTTCTCATTTACCTTTCTTTGCCATTGCTTTTACTTTGAAGAAATCTTAACTGTGGCAGGAGAGTGGAAAAGAATAGGTCTGAAAATATTAAAGTACTCATAATATGCAATTAACAGCTTAAATTTCACTCAAAAGCTTCATAGAATCTGTTGGAAAATGTATGATGCTTATCTGAAGAATTCCTATTATGTATAACTTGACTTAGTAAAGAGTTGAGAGTATTTTGCACTGCTCCCAGATTTGAAAGATTCTAGAATGTAAGGCACCTTACAATCATCTATTGAAAAGATAGTTCAAAGCAGAATTTAACTGTCTCAAAGAATAGTATAGCAAAGAAACTAATAAAATAGGTTTTGTGGGCCCAGTCATCATCTGTCTTGTCAGAACAGCAAGGCCTATCAAAACTGTCTACCTTATCATCCCTTTAAAATGGCATTTGTTTCTTTCAGTCACTGGCCTGCATAACTTGTACCTATGCTTCTGTTGCTTTTCCCAGCTAATCTTCACTGTCTCTACTTTATTTGAATTTAGCTGTTTCCAAATAGATATTTTTGAGGCCCAAGTTCGTTTCAGTCCCAGCTTGTTATGGCACCATTTTATCCCCTAAAAATTCAAAACAATACTCACATTGCTATTTCCATAATCAGTCACAATACTGTTCCCTTTTGACCATTTCAGAAGTAGAGACTTGAATCATTCTTTCTATGGGAAACAGAATAACCTTTAAGGTTAAGGTAGCCATTGTGACAATAAATGATAGAACTTCTGATGGAATGAGAGGAAAAACAGTCTGAACATAAACACACCAGAAAATGCTTTTATGCCTGCTTCTATGATACACTGATGATATTTCTAGACACATTGACCTAAGACATCAAGTGATGTGCCAGAAAACTAGACTCTCAGTATGTTTATAGTTTAGAAAATTAAACGTTGTACTAGACTCACATCTTTACTGATGAGAGAATTCAGATAAATGTATTTCCATTCTCTATCCGTTCCTGCTGACTGTCAAAGAAAATGCCAATACTGCACTCATTTGTTAGATGATATTGCTTAAAATCAGAGTTGACCCCCCTCTTTACCCTCTCTGATACTGTAGTGCCCATATATATCATTTCCAAAAGCTGAAGTGCAGCATGTATATGCTGCTCTAAGCTCAGGAGATTTTTTGTAATGCCTGTATTTGGACTCCTTACAGTTGTGTGAAAGCTGTCATGACTAGGAAAAGAGGGAAATTCCATATATACTTTATTCCATTTTATATGTTTTCCACTATCAGTACTCTAAAAGCTTATTGAACAAAATATTTCAGATTTCTTCGAACTATATTATGAGGGTAAGGACTTACTGGGTTTTGGGGGCTTTATGTTTGTTTATTTATTTTAAGATAACAACCACTGTTGGCATATTTAGTTATTGAGGTCATATTTATATCACATTTAGTTATTTGATTTAGAAAGAATAAATACAATTTGGCCTGGTAATATAAAATATCATGTATTTTAACAAGGATGACTCTGAAAGTTTTTGTCCAGTGTTTGACACATGTCCTTTCTGAGACCAAGTAGAATTGGTCCAACATTTATGTCAACAGGCTTAACTAGAGGCTGATGCATTGAGTCAAGATGAATTTGTAGTTCTTGTTGATTATACTTTTGAATTAAAACAGCAGCTAGTAACAGTTAGCTCTGTCATGCTAAGCATTGCACAAGCATGCAGTAAGGGGTCGTACCTCTGTTGCAAAGTGAATTTCCTAAATATATACTGCAGACATTATGGACATAATTTTTTCCACTGTACTGCAGGCACACTGTTTGTATTATGCCAGTCAGTGTGCAACATATTGCAAAAATAGAATAGTTTCCCAGTGTGACAAAATGCTATGAGAAGCAATATTTGGTGGTAATTTACTTGTTAGTGTTTGTTTTTTTTTTTTTAATACGTATATAGAGAGAAATATTTACTTATTTATATTTATATATCTATCTTACTCCTCACCCAAGCAAAAAGAAGCAATAATTAATGTTGATAGTTTCAATTGGTGATTCTGGAGATTTTATAATCATTTGAATAATAAATGCTTTGGTAATTTTAACATTCTTGTTTCCTTCCTCTTTGTTACAGTTGTCTTTTTAAAGCTAGTCAAATATGAATGATCTGCCCAATAAATTTCAGAACTATGGTTAATTCCATTTTGGCTCTTCCAAAGAAAGTGGTAGCTGGTACAAAACTGTGTTTTAATATGGCTCCTTAACTACACATACAGAAGGGCTTCATTTTCAAAGTTAACTATCTGCTAGATCTCTGTTGCTCTTCAGTGACCTACTAGCCCACTCAGAATTTAATGGTCTCTGTCAGGAACTATGCCAAGCTATTTCTAACTGAAAAGAAGAGCGTACTTGAAGCAAAATCTTTGATGAAATTATAAAGAACAGGCTGGGAATAAAAGAGGGATACACACCATAAATGTTGTGGGTGGGGAATATCAGTCATATAGTGACAGTTTCATGTTTGGAAGGGTGCATGTTCTAAGTCTGATGATTTAACTGCAAAAATACTGCTTCTCCCTTCTCTTTGTAGGAAAGTGGCATCTTGGGATGAACTGTGAAAGCAGTAATGACTTCTGTCACCACCCCCTCAGTCATGGATTTGATTACTTCTATGGAATAACCGTGACCAATCTTAGAGACTGCAAGCTTGGGCAAGGCAGTGTGTTCTTAAAAGGAATTGGAAAATCCATTGCTACCTCAATAGAAATCATTGGAATCACTCTAGTCTCTTTGGCAGCAGTGCATTTGATTGGCTTCCTCAAAATACCTTTCCGAGCATTGCGCTATTTCTTGTTAATAACTACTATTTCACTTGTGGCTTTGTTTTTTTTCTTTTATAATTATCGATACCTGAACTGCTTCTTAATGAGGAACCATCAGATTATCCAGCAGCCACTGTTGTATGAGAACCTCACTCAGAGACTAACAAAAGAAGCAGTACAGTTTATAAGAAGGTAAGTTTTTAACTGTTAGGAGTTATGCTGGCGTTTCACAATGACAGTGCATCTTATAAAGTATTGAATGCAAAACGGTGTACAAGAAGAAAATGTCATTATACATTATTGCAATTTCCTTCTTCAAAAGTTGACTGAAGATGATAGTTAATCTGCTTAGTGAAAGTGACCGTTTTAAAGTAGAAACTAGGTATACACCGGGGGAAACTGTCACTTTGTCTTTATCTCTTTGGTGTATCTCTGTGGGGTACCTCTGTAAGATTTATAAACTAGTTACTTGTTTCAGAATGTCCCTTAAAAATATTTATTAAACTTTTAACATTTTTTAGAATTTCCATTCTTGGGAATTTCATGGAACTTAAAAATAAGGAAAATCTTCTGCAGTTTGACTTAATTATATAAAAGTTAGCACAATATAGAATCATAATTTATGATTTTTCTTGAGTGAGAAACTGTTCTTCATCACTGATTTGATGCATCCATTAAATTAGATTCATAAGGCCAGTTTATTAAAGCTACTGTGATTTTAGATGACACCATTTTTATGTCATGTTCATCTTGAAAAAGATGTGATTTACAGAAGGTTGGAAATCAATGTTTTTTGAAAGCATCATTTTGTAATATGGGTCACACTGTATGACCCAAACATTGGGTCATGATTTTTACAAAGTTAACTATGGCCTAATTAACTTGATTTCCAATCTTGTCCCAGGTGTATGTGTGTATGTGTGATCAAAGCATGCACATGGATTTAAAAAATATAAATCAAAATATAAAATTTATATTTAAAAATATAAATCAAAATATTTGAAGCACAAATATTTCATCCCTATAACTTCTTGAAAAACATACCAATTAATTATTTTCAGTAACTTTTGAAACAGATTACACCATTTCTAAAAAATGTTAATCACATATATGATCATGTTTTAAAACATATGAAGTCTCTTAATTACTGTTATGAACTACTGCTATCAGATAGTATCAGATACTAGATATTCACATAGTATTATTACTTAATAAAAGCAGCCAAGAAGTTGAGAAAATTTCACTAGATTGGTTATAAAGGCTTTTCTCTAGAAAAAATGAAAATACTGATATTTCATATACTAATACTACTGATACTACTGCAAATTTTCTATTCCATGTTTCAGTCATTATGAATATCTGACATAGCCATCTGTACTCATGATACCAAAACAAGATGTTTCTTGGATCAAATTTCTTTCAGTAAGTCCTCCCAACAATCAACATACGATTTATATTTACAAATAAATAGTTGCGTATTTATTTCTCAACTTTGACTATTGAAGTTGAGATAGTCAATGATACTCAAAGATACTTTCAAAGACAGTCAAAGATGCTTTCTAATATAATTATTTGAACAGTAAAATATTTTATTTACAGGAAACATATCAAGATGCAGACTCACACACCCTTGAATATTACTTCACAGAGTTTGCTTGGTTAGTGACCGAGCACTTGATAAAGTGATTTATAAAAAGATCCTTCAGAGAGCACATTAGCTGTATGCTGGCAGATTCTCCCATGATTTACCAGTGTATAAGGTACCCACAGTGGTTAATCATTTTTTGGATATTTTTGAATGTTTCATTGATTTCAGTGTAATGACAATAAATTGATATTTATTATTATTATTAAGAACTAGTAACTTTCTTTACTAATGCTCATAATATGCACAATGTTATTGTGCACATAATAATGTAGCTTAGTGTTTAGAGCTGGTTAAACAGCATACAATCTAACTCAGGATAGTTCTGTTGATTCAACTAGAGGTAAGTGCATTAAATCAGCTTGGCACTTGCCCTGAATTCTCAGTCTAGTTTCCTGACAAAAATTATCTTAGATTGAAGCAAAGGTCCAGTCCTCTTTCTACACCTTTCTGGTTTTGGTAAGTTATTCCTATGTGGTCAAGAGTTCCTATTTTCTGATAAGAATTTTGAAAGTATGAAAAGATGCTTTTTTTAAGCTGTGTCTTTTAAAAGAGTAAGACACAAGTATTCATGCATGCAAAATAACAATGCTGTTAGCTCTACTGGCAAATAGAACAAGGTGAAATCCAAAACTGAAGGACAAAGTCCTTTTGCAATAAAGCTAAATCAAAAGTATATGTTTTTTTTTCTTCTACCGAGGCAAAGTCTAGTGAAGTGAATTCAACCAATCTAGTCACAAAGAACACTCAGGAGTTAGTGGGCTAATCTGGAAACAGAGGAGGGTGACAGTAAGCAGATCCACTGGGTAGATGTCAGACTCAAATGAGAAGAATGTTTATGGAGAAAGTTTAATAGAAGTTACACAAAAGGAAAAGTTAGGCTTGCATCTGTCTCTATTGACATGCTTGCATGTTACTGCTGAAAATAACATTATATAAGTCACTGTTTTTATTTTCTTTCATTATCAACATTTTAACTGTGTCTCTGGTATACTGTGATAATGTGAAAATGATACATTCTTGTTCAATAAGTTTTATGAAGTCTTATCTACATGCCCTCATAAAGAAAATATGTTTTACTCCTGTATCTATTTCAGATAGTTCTTTTCAGGTTAGAGTGTTATGTAGGAATTGGCTGGATTGTGTAAAACTTTGGGGATTTTATAATTTTTTAAAACAAAATTTTAACACAGCACAATGTTCACCTAACACAAGCAAGGTCACATACATCTGTTTTCATAATCAGCTGTTATGAATCAGGGTGTCTTCACTGGCACTGGGGTGTAGTTGTTTGTCAGAAAGTTTTCAATGCAGCAAGTACGTAGGACAAAATGCTGGAAAATGCTGGACCTAACTTTAGCTGTATCTTACTCTCTCTCATCCACTTTAGCACAGCTTAAGTCTAAACTAAATCCTTGAATATTGTAAAGAGTCCTCACACTAAATAAAAAGAACCCAGTACAATGCAATGTAGAGGCATCACCAGGAATGAAAGAACGAAGGATAGACTTAGAAGTTATCAAGATCAATTAAGTATACATTAAAGAAAGTCTTATGTTAGATGTGTGTAATCACTGTGTGATTCATGTCAGGATAAAACTTCTGTGCTACATTTGAGCAAGTGAATCTCAGATCTTTGGAAATTGAACTTCCAAGTGTTTGAACTGTGCAGAAGATGGTGGCAATAAATTTTCAAAGGAGCTGTTTACTGAAGTGCTTCAGTTAATAAAAGGAGAGTTAAGCTGTTGTTGTCAAATTTCTCTCCCACCTACTAGCTGATGTTGTCATTACATTTTCAAGGTCACAGTAAAAGTAGTCAGTTATGATTCTGCTAAAAGAGTTTTGGCAGGAGACAAATAGCTGCTTCAGATCTTTTTGTAGGATATTAATAGGTAAGACCCTTCTCCACCTAACAGCGAACTGTCAATCAGAGGCTGTCGATTTGAGTCCCAAAGAAGAGAATGATTTAGTGCCCTTCCATATCAATCATTGATTAAATGTCTCTTCATGAAAGTTAAATCTTTGTATCAGTTATACTTAAAAAAAATATGTATTGTCTATTGAAAATAACATTTATAATGGACACTTTTGACATTCACATTTAACAATACTTGTATGCATTTAGAAGTATGCAGGATCTCTGTGGTATTAGCAAAATGAGTTTACATGAAAAAATAAATTGTGCCTGAATGACTGCAGGTGCCTATTAAATGTTTGGTATGTTTTACCCCAGAATGTGTACATTATTGTCAATTCAATTAACTGCTTTTATGGAAGAAGTCAAAAGGAATATCATACTGGATAAGCCATAAAAAATGCAGGTTTAAAAAAGAAAAAAAAAACAACTGACGATGAAATATTATTTAATGGAAGGTCAGTGTTTTATCAATACCAATATTAAATATTAAATTTATGTAATGATTGTGCATCTTCTTGACTTGAAATGCTGGCACATTGTAAGTAGCCTGTATTATTTGTTGCTGCACTAAGGTTCTCTACATATATGACTTAGCTCGTATCAGCTTGCAACAAACAACCTAGCAATAAGGCAATAAGTGAAATGCTATAAAAACTTATCAAAAAGTTATACTTTATTTTTAGAAACTGTAGTTTATGATAATTTTTATTCTGTGAATACTAGTGCAGTTTTCTAAAACAAAAACATTCTATGAAGTAAAACTCTCAGTTAGAAACCTAGACAGTTATCAAGTGAATAATCTGGATAAATTTATCCTATTTTGTGATTAAGCATGCCTCCCTATGCCAGTGAAATGGAAAGCTCTAACTATGCAACTTCCACAAAAATACAACCAACTAGGGAAACAGGAGAAAACAAAAACAAAAAACAACCCGAAATCCAAAATATAGTAGATTAGACCTACTTAATTGGGAACTGATGCATCCTTTTTATTCAAAGACTTTTATTTTTCAGATTTGTGATTGCTAAAGCTTAGTTTTTTTTGTCTGTTTGTTTGTTGGTTTGGTTTGATTTTGTTTTCATTCTAAAGGAATACTTTGTGCATGTCTGTGTTGTTCCTTGCATTTAAAAGATGAATGACTGTTGCCTTGACTGTAGGAAGAAATATATAGTATCTATCTCCTTTGATCTGGACATGAATTGCAGATATTACCCACCACAAAGATGGCGAGGGACGATATGGTAAATAAAACCAAAAATACTCTGTAATTACTTGTGAGTTTTTAAGGTGAGACCAAGAGGTTTTCAGATTAGTCCTCTTCTGATTCAATTGAAATGTATAATTTGTGTAATCTGCTACAGATTTTGTTAAAGTGTGGCTAGCACTCAACACTTTTAAGTAAAGTTCTATAAATAATGCATAAGAAAAAGTTCCCATCTGAGCTTTGCTTTCACAGTCTGCTGCAAGTGATCATAAATACCATGTTGACAGATCACATGAACAGCAGAATTTACAGAGAATCTATTCCATTCTGATTTTGTTTTCTCAGGAAGTAGACTGAAGAAAATGGAACACATTCAATACTGTAAGAGGAAAAAAGATATCTATAATAGCTTGTATTTTGAGATTATTATTTGTGCTTTGATACAGTATATTTATATGTGTTAGGTAGTGATCACCTGCATACACATACAGCTTTGAATGATAAGATTTTGTCATGAACCTTATTTCAGGATTGAAACAGAAAAAAAGTGCTACTGTACTGGGTTTGACATTCGCACTGATGTTATGTCATATTTGATTCTGGTCCTCAATTAGTTGATAAACTTCCAAATAATGACCTTGCAAGGAAAATAGCTATATTTCATATTATATGCAAGTCTAAAGATACATGTTTTTGAATTTTTTTTAATAAGCTTTTTAGGTGCTTTTGTAAAATGAAGGAAAATATGCTGTTAGGTTCCTGGTTTAAACCAACTCCTCTTTCAGTATTTATAGCAAACAATACTTCGTAACATTCCTTCATTTTTGCTTTCAATTCAGTAAGTACTTAAGAATGGAATTTTTACTGCATGGGTGCAGTTTATCCAGCAATCAGTTACTTTATCCTACCTTGTATTCCTTTTACTCTTTTGGGGACTCTGTTGTAGAAAGATTTCTTTGTAGAATTTTTGTTATAAATTATGCTGAATATGTATTTAATTTTGTTTTTATCTTTTTTAGGAACACAAATGCACCATTTCTTCTTGTCCTCTCTTATCTTCATGTCCATACTGCTCTGTATGCATCAAAAACATTCATAGGAAAAAGCAAACATGGTTTATATGGGGATGCAGTGGAGGAAATGGACTGGAGTGTAGGTATGTTGCTTGTGTATCTGATCGATGGAGAATATTAATGGTAGATTCTCAGTCATGTCCACTAAATATAATTTCTTCAGTCAAAATGACTGCAGTGTATCTATCTGAGCTACTTGCCCTTTATACTTGGCAGAAAGAAAGACCATTAGAGACATGATTAATCTGATCTCTTCTAGTATCTACTTTAGGATCAAATTTCTTTTTTTTTTTTTTTTTTACCATAAAACTAGCTTCTGTGGACTTTTCAGAGAGGTATACATCTTAACTGTGAACATTTAAAGCAAGTTGAATCCAACCCCATGAACTTGTAGGTGTTAGCTGGTTTTGAAGTTGTACTCAAGTTCGTAGATTGTAGAATTGTTATGGTTGGAAAAGACCTTCAAGATGTTCAAGTTCAACTGTAAACCCTCTACCCCCATGCCTGTTAAACCATGTCCCTAAGGGCCTCATCTACACATTTTTTAAACACTGACAGAGAATCCACCACTTCCCTGGGCAGACTGTTCCAATGCTTCACCACTCTTTCCATGTAGAAATTCTTCCTGATATCTAACCTGAACCTCCCCTGGTGCAACCTGAGGTCCTATCTGTAGATATTCCGGACAAGACTGACTCCTGTCTCACTACAGCCTCCTTTGAGGTGGTGTAGAGAGCGATAAGGTCCCCCTTGAGCTTCCTCTTCTTCAGTCTAAATAACTTCAGCTCCTGCAGCTGCTCCTTGTAAGGTCTGTGCTACAGCCTCTTCACCAGCTTCGTGGCCCTTCTTTGGACACGCTCTATCATACTAGTTATCTTCATTAATAGGTATACTACCTCAAAAAGTGACCACATAGTTCTGATACCAAAATAATTTCAAATGAAGTGACCACAGTCAAAATAATTTTCTGACTATTTTAGTGAGTTTTCCAAATCAGTGAAATCAATCACATAAGGCCCACTTCTGGTCCATGGAAAACAGATAATTTGCCCTTCAGAGTCTCTGATTCTCTCTCAGGCTTAAGCAAAACCGGTCATTAGCACTTTGAACAGGTTTCCTAGACATACTGCGTATTGGAATGACTCTCTGATTCCAGAAGTATCATATCTGAAAATAATTCAAAGTTCATATTTGAAATAATCATAATAGACTACAGAAGTATTAAGAGCTAGTCTAAAAAGAAACTTGCTTTCCTACTTCCCACATACCCCAAGCAAATGTTATTTTCAGTACAATGCACTGCAAAATGACTTTCTTCAAGTATACAATTTTTGTTTATTAGATTACTATAAGCAGATACACAACTTTGATAAATACATATTTTAAACTATGCAAGTGTATACAGTTAAAATTATGTATATTTATTTTTATATTTTGCATCAAGAGATTCTAGCTATAGAAGCTGGGAGAAGAATGGGCAGCACAATATATTTAGTGGTTTGTAATGTATTATTTAGTTCAGTCTTAGCAAAAATTAACAATGTTGAAAAACTTTGTGGGAAACTCAGATATTTAGGAGGAAGGTCTGACAGTGTGGGAGATAATCGGATTAAATAGAAAAACAGTTCCATATATCAGATTTCCTAAAGAGAAAGTGGCTTTAATTCAAGCTATGTTACACCCTGGAAATGCTCATCTACGCATACATTCCATCACTTCCATCTGCATCCACTGTTAGTTAGTGTCTACCCTCTGATTTTTTTCCACTATTCCACAGTAGTAAGCTTATCCCAGCCTAATTGATTATTTCCTGCTGTCATTAGGTTTTGCTGCCTCCTTTAGGAGAGAGTTTAAACAACAGATGGAGATTTAGTTAGTGAAGCAGTAGTGGTAACATATTGAAAACCATACTTTCTATCCAAAGGACCACAGGCTCTTACATGTGTTGAACATACCAAACTGTAGGTCAGGAACACATTATTAAAATATTCAGAATAAATCAGAACTCCAAATCTAGTAATAATAGCATAGAAAATTTAAATGTTTTGTAATGCAGATTAAGTAGATACAATCAGTAAGAGGAGAAACATGAGTTTCCTCTTGTTTTTGTTTACAGTTAGGTACAGGAGCATCGAGTTAGCAGAGCTACTTAATCAGGACATAAATCCTCATTTGTTGGAAACTAGTATATGAGCATTGAATTTGCTCCGGAGGAGGGACTGCTTATGCAGTTTAGCCTATGGCTAGTGAGACTCTGGTGTTGACAAGTTGCATATTTGCTCCAGGATGCAGAAAATGTGTTTAAAAGTAAGTCCTTTGTTACTTTCACCTCGGTTATGAGAATGATGGAAAAGAGTTATGGCTGACATTTCCAAAGGAGACTGAAGGAATGATGTATCCTTTCTTTTTTCTTTTCAGTTGAAGGGAGTACTTACATTAACTTCCCACTGAAAATCCCTATCTTAATGCATTTGATTATGTCAAACAAAGTAGATTTATTCACCAAACAGCTTCTGTCAATTACCAACACTTTTTCAAAATAGCTCTATCATTTACATTAGGAAAGTCAAATAAAATTGTCTGTGAAAGCTGAAAAAGTGAAAAAGATATCCTTTCCCCAAAGGAAAGCTTTACTATTTGTTGAACTAAAATGAGTATTTATAAATAGACTTAATGTAATTTACAAAGATAATAAGAACAAAATAGCCCAGATATAATTATAGGCTACAAAACCCTCTAATTAAAGACAAAATAGGCATAGGAAGAAATAATAAATGTATGGAAAGTCATATTATAGTACAAACTCAAAAAAGTCAGGCAATTGTTAGGAAAAGGAACATCAACTTCATTTCCATTCAAAAAGAACCTTACAGAGGATGATCTGCTGAGTGAAAAGTGTGTAAATCCCTTGATAGTAAGTAATGTAAAAGACAAAGGGAGAGAGAAAAGCAGAATCAAAGTTGTGACCATCAAGTTCTAGTGATGAAGAAGTTGTATCAAGATTGGAACCATTTCTTTCCTTCCTTCCTTCCTTCCTTCCTTCCTTCCTTCCTTCCTTCCTTCCTTCCTTCCTTCCTTCCTTCCTTCCTTCCTTCCTTCCTTCCTTCCTTCCTTCCTTCTTCCATCCATCCATCCATCCATCCATCCATCCATCCATCCATCATCTAATAGGACCATAATTCCATTAAATAGCAATTTCCATGCCAGCAGGAGAAATAAACTGAAGACAGATGAATTAAATATTACTTTAAATGTCTTATGTTTGTGACATGTTAAAACAATAATGGAGAGTACGATTACAGGCCATGTCAAAAATAATACGAAGTTTTTGGAGAAGCTTTGGAACTATGTTTTTCTATGGCTTTTGCCTACTGATGTGTTATTTAACAGAATGCAATGTTTAAAGCATTTGTTGCTGTAATGTTACTGCATGTGACAAGCTTCAGAAGGTTAATAACATTAACTTTTGTTTCAGGATAGGCTAAGTACTTGATTATTAGTATTAATTATAACGCATATGAGAGCAGGTGAAATAGTCTTGCAGTCTAAAAATAGAAAAAAGAAATTACGAATGAATGGAATATTATCCTTTTCTTTCATCCTTCCATTCTTCTTTCCTTCTTGTGCCCTTCCTTCCTTCCTTTATAAATCCATCCAGCCTTTTAGAAATTATGTATACCGTAAAGTGCATTATACTAATTTAATCTAAAATATCACTGCATAGAGTTTTGGAGCCCTCTGTAGACTTGCATGCACGCTGTTTAAATACCAGTTTCAGAACCAGATGTTTCTTCTTCTGCCCTTTTTTTAAAGAGTAGAAAGCCTATCAACAAGTTTTTAATCTTTTCTTGAGCAATCACAAATGCTCAAGCATAAAACGCTCATAAGTTGTAGTCTGGCACAAGCCATGTGCGATGATCTAAATGTCTTTTTATTGTGGTGAAGAATGTGTATTAACTTTTTGCAGAAATTCTTAAAAAGGATTATATTAAATTTCTCTCTTTTGTCCATCCTGATTATACATTGTTTTATAGCATTGAATATAATCTATGTTCTTGGTTAACAAGACTTCAGTATTATATTTAGTTTCTCTTCTACTGACACACAGAATTTCTTTCCCCAAAACATGTAACCTAGAAAGACATCTAGACTTGATATGTAAATATAGAGAGGAGTCTGAGCCATATATGTATATATATGTATATATGTGTATATATATATGTATTTTTTATCACAATTAGAAAATAGGGATGATGATAGGAATCATACAGAGCTCCCTTTCTAGCATATTGACCATTAGTATTTGGAACTTTTGTTTATTTGGTTTTTTTTCTAGTTTACTAGAAGGCTTATTTTGTGCTTTTCAGATGGGTGTCAATGCTAGTCCAAGCATTCATCTTTTTCACATCAGACTTTTTTTAGATTTCTGAGCTTAATCCTCAACAAACTCCATTGACTTTGTTGACTTCAAACCCCTTGTTGATCTAGCTCAAATGACTCCAAAGACAAGAGCAACAGTGCGAAGTTTGGTAAACTGTTGCCTTGCCTGAGTAAGCAGTTCTTTAATACCTCACTCACTGCTGGCTCTGTCATCATGAATGATGTGCCTAGCTTTTAAATTAACAGTACTTCTCTACCTAAAACTTCGGAGAGGTTTAGGTAATCTCACAGCACAGAGACAGAATGTATGGATTGTCTATAAGTAAGTGTGACTTTGCACAGAGTTTCCAAAGAGGAAAAGAAAGACAAAAGCTCCACCAAGTCATCTCCAGCTCTTCGTATACACACCTATTTACTTGTTCAGTAATTCAATTTTGCAGTGTTGCAACAGAGATTCTGTCAATATATATGTCCAGATATGGGTTTTTTATTAGTTTATTTATTTCTTTATTTACACAGTGCTTAAATGTGACATGATAAAAATTGAAATGCTGATATGCCTTTCATCTGATGAATGTGAATGGGTTTAAGTAACTAATATATGTTACGTGTTGGTCATTTTCTTTAGCACTGACCACTGCTTTCACTCTAGTTCTGAAGTCATATGCATTAAATGCATAAGAGGAAACCCTTCCAATTTATTATAAACTCTTTTTATCTTCTCCCATGGCTTTTTTCCTCAGATACTGTTGTTTTAGCAAGAGATGGTAAGAACAGTTTCAGAAACAAACTGACAACTACATGTGGGAAATTGTATAAAGGTATTTTGGAGGCATAATACAGAAATTTGCCCACAAAACACTTAGTAAAAATCTTTCTTTGATAAAAATGTCATAAAGTCCAAAGAATTCACCAAAAGAAAAGGAGGATCTAAATATTGCAGTCAAAGAATTCTTGAAGTGATGAGACATCGTACATTCCACCAGCTTCTTAGTTTTTATATATGCCTTCATGATAGCATGTGATGTATCTTTTCCATTTTAAAATAATTATTTTATGTTGCCTATGAACTTATAAACTTGACTCATTATATTTAAGTACAAAGTAATCAAAATATTTTTAATATTTATTTTGAGTTATTTTGTCCTGAAATTGCATTCCTAGATCAACTTTTTAATGTACTTTCCTATAGTGGGCAGTAACTTTTATCCTTCTTGGAAATAGTATGGTATTGGTAAGCTTTAGCTGAAATTTATGTTCCTTCTTCTAGTCATAATTGTGACTGTGAATTCATGTAGATATATCCTAGCTACAGTTTTTGCGTGCACTCAGCCTCTATTCAGAATCCTGCTCTATTAGGATCAATCTAGAAATAATTCAAGAACAAGTAAACTAAATGTGTATACAAAGATCTGGAGCTGAGTTGGTGGAGCTTTTGTCTTTCTTGAAATACAGAATAAATCATCTGAGAGTTCTGAATTATGCTAGAAAAAGCAAGCCAAATATTAATAATATGAAAAGAAAAATATATTCCTAATAGCCTTAGGAAAAAAAAAAAAGTGAATGACGTGTCCTTTAATTTTTATTTTCAGAACATAACTTGTGTGCCAAAGATTATCACAGATATAGAGACTGTAGACCAAGTTTATCAATGCTTTTCACCTGATATAGTCATTTATTCAAAGTATATTTAAAAGATGATTAAAAAACAATGGTAGCATAGGATGAGGTGTTAGATGATAACCAGCCTCAGAGTGTCCTATTTAGGTAACTTTTATGAGTGTGACATAACTTAGCTGAGCTTGATAACTTAGAGACAGAACTAATAATCTAGGGGGAAAAATCTAGAACAACAGATGGATTCCTTGACCTTGTCTTCCTGAATTTATGCTGATGAATTCCCCAAGTCTATCATCAAGTTTGTTTTTAAATTGTTTTGATTATCATGAAAAATGTTCAGCCAGCATTCCTGAGGTATAAGCCAGCATTCCTGAGGTATAAGCCAGTACAAGTACATTTGGATTAGAACAGCATTTTCCCACTCTGTTGTGCTGCCTGAGCTCACCTTCCCTGATTAAGAGACTGTTTCTTCAGCTAAAACAATAGTTAAGCTCTTGAAGCATATTCAGTCTTTAGGTAAGATCTGGGAAAGTGGTCAGTAAGGGAACAGATTAAAGGCATTTGTGGTTCTCCCTTTTATTATGTGGATGCTTTCCAGTTAGGATCTGGGCTAAAACCCAAACTCATTTCATATGTCACTAAGCAGTAATGACTCTCAGTTGCTGCTGAACAGGGATGAATTTAAGAGGTGGCTAAGTGATGAAAGACTCCCATTTCCAGTATGATAAGCCTCCTGAGCTATCTAATCCTCCTTAAATGCAGTTTTCTTTTTCTGTATTACATCTCTGTACACAGAAAGCTCCTTCTTAGAACATTATTTACAAGATCACAAACCACATCTTAAAGAGTCATTCCTACATCATTTTTTAAATCAGTGAAGGTTAAATAATGTCTTTGTAAAGCATACCCCATAGTGGAAAACTCTCTTGTAATGCAGCTTGTGGTAGTATTTCTGTTATTGAAAGTTTGGTGACAACTACTGAATGGATTTCATTGCATCTGATATTGAAGAAGTTAAATTATCTACAGAAAACATTTTAGTGCATCTTGCATTTTGCTTTAAAATATTAATTTTATATAACTTTCTAAATTAAAATGTTATGAAAATTATGAAAATTAATGAAATTAGTTATGAAAATTTAGCCTAATACAAGGATAGACATGTAGCATTGTGATCAAAATGCTCTAATGAGTGAGAAATCTAACATCGTTCTGGAGACAAGCTAATTTTCATTAGTGGGAAAAGGCTCAAAACTTGTCTTAGATCACCTAGAGATAAAAGAATCCCAGCATCTTTGCTAGTACTTCTCCAGAACATTAATGGTATGGAATTCTGTAGTGAACAGAAATACAGTAGTAAGGTACTCCTCCAGAGCACAGAACCAGGATGACAGAGACATGATTTAAAGCTCCCTTTGCCCATTTTGGTGAATTTGTCCCTGTTGTGAACCTAAAACCTTTGGTATTGACTTATGAACATGATTTTACCATCCTTTTTCTTCAACACTTGGATACAGAAAGCACTATCTGTCTAGGTATTTATAGAACATATAATCATTGTTGTAATAAGGAATGCAGTTGAGCTAAGTAGATGAAGAATGGTGCTGGTATAACTTTTATCTCTATGAGAGAAGCCTAAACGTGAAACAAAGGAACAGAGAAATGAAATATGTCCAGACTTTCTAATCTTGGCATTTAAGCCATTCCCTCTAGTATGTTCGTGTAGTAGTGAATTACTCTGTACCTGATACATTCATACAGACACACAAAATGTGCAAATTAACAGATTAGGCAATAAGGCCAAGGACTCAAAGGTAGAAATATTCAATCCCTTAAATCTTTTATGATATAGTCTTTAGTCATATGGGTACATGTTTTTCTTTTCCCAATGGAATCCTGTTCTCTCATTACCAAGTGGCTTCTTAGTGAGCAGATAGATATTCAACAGTAGGGGTAGTTTTCATTTTTAAGAATAATTTTTCAAGTTTTTTTTTTTTTTTTAACATATATTCTTCAAGTTTTCTTTTGGAGACAATTTCTTGTTATACATCTTTCCGATCTTTTATGTGGTATTATGCTACTGGAACATATAACAGATTCATAAATAAATATTTCCAAAATGCTTTTGTAAAATGAAGATCGCACAAAAAGAAAAATCTTTCTACAGATGAAAAACTGAGCCATAGAAACTATGTTCAGATTTACCTACTACTACTGTGGTATAGCTTTTTTTTCAGTTACACACTAATCTAGATCCAGAGGTCCATAGCAAAGTATTAGGACTTCCATTCATCTGGCATGATGTGTTAATGAGTGCTCAGAAGTGGGAATGAAGGGGAGTAAAGTTGTTTTGACCTCCAGGTCTTGATAAGTGTTGGGGCTGGGATATGGTTATATTGTACAACTGGACTCAGAAACTGAATATTGCTTCTGGTCTTGGGAGTTAAGTAGTATTTCTTAAAATTAATGAAATATCTTCTGCAACCTATGAATTAAATATGAACAACTTCTGTCATAATTCAGGAAATGCTTTCCACTCTTTTACCATTTCTTTGTAGCTGGCTGCATCTCATTTAACTTGGAGAATAAAAGACATGACCATATGCATTTCAGTGTTGGTAGTAATTCTGAGAAGCCTAAGGGAACTTTTAAAATCATCACTGTTGGTTTTTTGCATAGAGAGATACAACTTTCTCGTGCTTCTTTTGAAATGTATGTTAATTATTTTGAGACCATGCTGTTAAAAATCTAGGAAGCTAGTTCTCAGTGAAAACAATTAGCACGCAATAAATCTTCTGACGGTGTTGATTCTGCATTGTAGGTTCTAATTCATCAACAAGTTGGATCTTGGTAGTAAATTATCATGGAAAAAGTTCAAACTACTGAATCACAGGTTCAAATTCCAGGTGTTAGTGTTACTTTTATTTTTTTCTTCTGTGTTTCATGTAATGTACCCAGGGCAATTTCAAATGCTTTTGTTTTCTGTTTCTTTTTGTTTTGTTGTAGTATGTTTATACAGAATTTTCTTTTTTTAAATAAGTCCCTCTCCCTCCACACCACATTTTCTTCATTATATATCCTCCTGGAGAACCCAGAAAGCACCCAGCAGATTTCAGGCTGCATTGGTTATATGCAACTCAATATCCAAAGGAATGAATCCCTAACCCCAAAGAAAGAGATTAATTGCTTGCTTAAGATGATTAAAGAGAAACTCTAGCATAATCAAAACCCTATCTTAGACAAGCATGAAGTTAAATACTACTTCTTCAGCTGATCTAGCAGCTTGCTTTTACAAAAAGGGAGAAGAGAGCATTTCCAGTACCCCCTTTCCAGTAGACAGCTTGCAGGGGAAGACTGATAGTGCTGGAAAGAAAAGACAGAGAGGAAACATCTTCTACTTTTAGGGGGCTCCCCTTTGAGAAAGCTACTAAGTGTGCTCATGTAAAATTTTTTTCTCAGTCTGCCTAAAATTAGGTGTAATTAACTTGACACTTAGGGACTCTGTCTACAAATTTATGCTTTCTATGTTACCATGGTTTTTATCCTCCTAACTCCTAGACAGCTTTAGGCTCCTAGGTTTTACTTTAGAGACAGAGGTATGTCAGAAATTGATTTTATTTCCACTAGAAGCAGAATGGAATTTAAAAATGAACAGGCAAACAAGGAATAATACAAATGCAAATGTGCTTCAGTTTTAATAAAAATAATGGCCTAGCACCAAAAAGCAGTGTAAGTATTGTCTTCCTGCAAACCCCAAAGATAACTTGATCCTGGTATGTCTCAGCGTTTTTAGCAAAGACATAAAAGATTTTAATTTAGGTGTGGGAAACAGCATACTGGCACATATAAAAGTGCTTCTAATCCAGAGTGAAATAGATTTTGCCGTTAGAAAATGGTATTGTGGCCTGTATTAGGAGGAGTGTTGCCAGCAGGTTAAGGGAGGGGATCCTGTGCCTCTACTCAGCTCTGGTGAGGCCGCACCTGGAGTACTGGGTGCAGTTCTGGGCTCCCCAGTACAAGAGGGACGTGAAGCTTCTAGAGAGGATCCAGCAGAGAGCAACAAGGATGATTAAGGGACTGGAGCATCTGTCTTAGAAGGAAAGAGTAAGCGAGCTGGGCCTGTTTAACCTGGAGTAGAGAAGATTGAGAGGGGATCTTACCAACATGTACCAATAGCTGAGAGGAGAATGTAAAGACGATGGGGCCAAACTCTTCTTGGTGGTGGCCAGTGACAGGACAAGGGGTAATGGGTACAAGTTAAAACACAGGAAGTTCCATTTCCATGTGAGAAAGAGCTTCTTTCCTGTGAGAGTGGAAGAGGCTGCCCAGAGAGGTTGTGGAGTCTCCTCTGGAGATCTTCAAAACCCACCTGGATGCCACCCTATGCCACATGCTCCAGGTGTCCCTGCTGGAGCAGGGGGCTTGGACTAGATAAGAGGTTCTGTGATTCGTTTTCTTTGCAATCCTCTTTTCGGGTTCTTCCCAATAGATTGTCACAGTAGACCACACTATTTTTTTTTCTGCTCCACTTAGCTGATTTTCATTAGCTGATGTCTCTTACTAGGATCAGTCGCTATTAATAATAGCTTATCAGTGAAGAAAGAGGAATAAAAGTCTAATACAATTCAAACAAAAATAGAGATATCAATTTGAAATACTTTGTGTTATATGTCTTTTACAAAGGCATCTCTCTTTAGAAGAACTAAAAGTACTTTTTGTATTTTAATTAACCTTTCCTTTTATATATAAACATTGATCAATTCCATGCAACTCATGTAGTTATTCTTCCCAAAAACATCATACTGAAATCTGTAGAGAATTAAATTGGATTTCGAAGAACACTTCAGAATCGTAATACAGCAATATAGAAGTCCTCCTAGTTAGCAGATACCAAGTCCCTCTAATTATTAATAAATAAATATATAAATACTTAAGATTTTTTTAAGGGACTTTTTTTGGAAAATTTTAAAGGATTCTGTTTCAAAGCTTAACCGATCTGCCCAAAAGGTAGCAAACAAACAATGCATCCTTCTTTGCAAATAAATGCAAATTACATCACTAGCACTTGTTGGCAAAGAAGAGAAGGAAAATAGAGTTAGTAGCTAGCAGCTGGCATGCAGGGAACAGTAACACACAAATGTCAAACATCTGTTAGTAGTAAATTAGAGTGAAAACTCAAGACAAAGGTAAAGATGATGTCTGTTCAGCTGGACTAGGGATGAAATATCCCATCTGTCTCTTTAAGTGCTGACTTGGGCTGAAGTCTCCAACCATATAAAAAGCCATGTTTCAGGAAAGCGTGGTGTTTAGGTCAATGTTCTTCTATGACTATGATGGCCTTTATTTTGATAAAGCACAAAATTGACATATATCTTAAAAAAAATAATTCTAATGCATTTATTTTAGATACTACCGTATGAATTGCTGCCAGTTTTGAGATGAGGTAGTCAAGTCCCAAATCCCATTTTTTTTTCATTAATTCTTTTTTAAAATTTTGTGTGCTTTTACTGTAGTATGTCAATTAGTTGTTGCAATGTTGCTACAGTGTGTTCTGAGTATAGCTAGACATACTTTTCCAGTGTTCTTGGAAAATAACTGGTACTGTGAACTTGCTTCTCTCTTTATGTGATACTGAAACACTAGTACCCATTCCATAACCATTTCTGTTATGGAAATATTCATGTGAAGTGCAGAGATTTCAAAACTTTCCTGTTCAGGAACCTCTATCTGTATACAACTTCCATAGATTTGATATTGTAGGTTCAGAAAGAAGGAAGAAGCAGTCTTTTAGAAAAAAAGATAAATGGCATGGAGTGGCGAGGGGGGGCAGGTAATTCTCTTCTGCCTCTCTATCGGTAGGACTAACGCCATTCCCACAAGCAAGTAACATGCTAAGTGAAGCTTTCCAGTGGTTGCTTCCCACTTATGAATTAAGGAGTTTGCCTTGACAAGGATCCCCTCCCTTTTTCCCTCCAAATGCTACTTATTTACAGTTAGATAAATTTGTTCCTTGTTTCCATATTAATATTTGAACTTATCCTTGATATTCCTTTGTAAGTGATCATTCCTCATATCAAATTCGTCTTCAAATTTACCTAATATACACACTTCACTGAAGTCCTTGTAAACAAGGCAGAACCCTTTTAGGAATCTCTCTTCACACAAGGCAGCCTCATTACTCAGTGTTTTTAATTTTGTACATGCTAAATAACACTATGTGTACACTATGTGTCATTTAGCAAAGGTTCATGTTGATGAACCTTTGTAAACTCAGATTAATAACTCTATTAATATCTAAGATATGACTGATGTCATGTCTTTGATTTTTTCGTATGAAAGAATTAGGTAGAGAAAAGACAAAGAAATGGGCTTGATGATCACAGCCCCCATTCTACTATGCCTAGGGGCAACAAAAACATCATGGCTTAAGCTGAGATCTCAAGTACATCTATATGAATTTAAGAAGAGACGGTGTATTTCTGTTTCCAAAACCCAGACCAGAAAAAGGCCTAGCTTTTCTTTTCTTGCAGGCATATGCTAAGTTTCCCACCTTCACTGGTAGGAAACTTCCTTGAGGACAGTTTCACACTTACGCTTTCTCTCTTATTGGTATTAATAACATATGTATAGAGATTTATTCACAGTTTGGCTGGTTTGGAGATATTAATTGCATTGCAGGCTTCAAGTGCTTAGCAATACTAGTAGACGCTAGTCTGCTAGTCACTTGCCACTGGATTTCCCAATAGCAATTAGCAATGTATTTAAATAGCATGTGTGCATAGTGAAAGTCAAATCATAAGAAAAACAATTGGAATCTTCTGTTTTAGGGTGAGTTAATGCAACATAAGCAACATTTAAGTAAGATTAGATTTACACAGTTAAAATGAGAAAGTTGGAAAATGAATTAAGGTTTATGAGGAATATTAATTCTATCTTAATAAAAATTCTCGTCATTTTATGTTATATTATCTACAGCAAAGTTCTAAGCCCTGATCCTAAATTCAGCAATTATAAACAGATCAACTCTTGAATGACAACAAATGTCTAGGCTATAATATCAACCTATTTTATGCCAGTTCTAGGACCACTTTTGTTTAATCAAAGTTAAAAAATGAAACAAACATTGACAAATAAATGGAAATTAAAAAAAAAAAAAGTGCAAGATTAAAATACGGGGTTACGCTTCTTACTCTGTTTAGGAGTTTTATCCTTTAATCTGACATAATGATGATATTATGCATTTGGATCTAAGACCATATACATGTTCAGTTTAAAACTGACTGCAAAATAGATCCTTTGGCACTAATAAGTGTTTAAGTTTTTAAGATATAGAGAGAGTTTCTTTTAACACTCCCCAATTACTGTATCAATCAGCATGTATTGGAATGATTGAATATCTGAAGACTCCACCTGACAGTTTAGTTCAAAAATGAATAACATCCTTTCATTGTCGTTACAGTTTGCCTAGGTCCTGCCCAAAGGAATTATTTCCAACATTTGGATGGAAAACATGGGGAATGGGGAAGCAGACAGTGTCTTTTGCATTATGCATCTTACTTATATGTGTGAAATGGCATCTTTTTCTCAGATGTGTGCAGATAAGACGTAAATTTACCCCCAAAGTTATCACAGCTCTCATGAAAAATGCAAATGCAATAGACTCTTCTGAAATTGCATGACCATATCTCATATTTTAACATTTTAAGCAGGTTAAAAATTAGGATTTACATGAGAAATACCTAGCCTTATGTTGAGCAGATATAAGGTCTAAAAATTAATTTCAAGTAGCACATTTATTAGCTAATTTAAATACTAATAAGTAGATAGCCACCAAATAGTTATATTTTTGACCTTTAATGAACCCCCCCAAAAATGTATCTTTCCAGTCATGTAGTAGTCATGTAATTTTAAGACCTTGCCATTCTGCATTATCTATATTGCAGCTACACTAAGATCTCTTCACAGCCTTCAGAAGCACATCTTAAATGTGTGCTTTATAATCCACTAGAAGAATCAAAGTACCACATATATGCATGTAAAATATCATTCCAAGTTGCAGGTTCACAAAATAACTTAAATCCTACGTGATTTTGAAAATAAGAGACCTGGTAATCATTTCTAGGAAAAACTTAGCATAGTTGTGAGTCAAATTTTGGTTGATATATTCATAGCTGCTAAGAAGTGCATATCTAATCTGCTGTGAACTATGCTGAAAATTTTTCCTGAGAGTCTGAAAGGCATATTATACTTATAAGACTTTAAAAATAGCCAAAGCTAATTACACGTTTAGGATTGCTGGACAATCCAAATCCAAATGCAGAGCGTACTAATACAATAAAAAGCATGCTAATAGTTTAACTGACCACACACCAAAGTTAGCTTTGGTTTTTGTAGCAGACTGCCCTTCTCCAGGCCCTTAGTTTGATTACATGTGTCTGTAATCCAAGAAGAGAAAATGATTTGATATTCTGCAGACCATCTAGACCTCCCAGCTACTGATTTGAACAGTAATTTATCTTACATTGTAGGTTTTTAAACCTGAGACAATTATCATTGCCTTTTCTCATCATGGAAAGAATGAAGAACTTTTGGAACGTTCATCTTAAAGTATGTCAACTGCGTATAAAAATGAGTAATTTGTTTCATAATCTATAAAAGATGACTATAGCAACTATCTCAGATGAGAATTGGCCCATTGTAGCTAAATCCCACCCACAGTATATTGCAATGTAGTGTCCTTGTGCAAATGTGATCATTTGCGTTAGCACTGTTGCATCAATGTGGGATACATCAATCCTACCACTTTTTGAACTGCCAACACTGACAGGTTACATATTGTCTGTCAAGCTGGAGAGCTAATATGGAGAGTAGATCAAGATGACCTTCCTCTGTGTTCTTGATCCCCATTTTCCACTTTCTATTTTCTTGTTCCAGAAAAGCTACAAGGTATCCCATGGAACTGGGTAAGTTAAGAATAACTAGAAAATAACTCTTAAAACTAGTGGATAGATAAAGAACTGTTATTAAGAAAAGCAGTTAGCATATAGTTAGTATATTAAAGCTGTAGATTTTTTGACCAGTTACATACCCAAAGAAGGTGCCAAGTAAATTATTGTGTTGTATATAAATAGTTATATATATATTTGAATGAATAATAAATATATAATTCATAAATTACGATATATCGCTCATGTGGGAGTCAGATAATCCTAATTTATGGATTTCTTAATTCCTCAGTTGTTCAGAGATACATGGAATTTCATTTTCAGAGAGCATATGCCGGAGTTACTCAAGTCTCTTTGCAGCGATTACATTTATATGTTTTGCTCCTGCTGCTGTAATTTCTAAATAGATCATTTAAATGATCATATAGATCATTTAAATCTCATTGAGAGAGGGGCACTTGAGGGTTCAGTATTATCAGAGATATGAAATCTGTTACTTAAGACCAGTTCTAGTCTGGGGGAACTTTAGGGACTAAATGCCAATCAACCCTTGGAGTACATTAAGTGCACCGTTGGAGTCCATCCTTCAAGTTTAGTTTAAAGGAATCCAGTTCTCAAAATCCAGGAAATGCTTTGATCTGCAAACAGTACTATGTTAAGTGGCAGTAATCAGATTTGCTTTGAATGTGTGTTCTTGACCTTAATTAAAACATTAATATAGATGTGCAGATGCTACTCGGTTGGCAGAATGTCTTGTTGACATTAAAAAAGCCACTAACCTATAGTATTAGGTTACTCAGTATATTTAAAAATCCAGGTTGCACTTTTCAAGAGACTTAATTTTACATAGGCTGTTTCCACAACACAAGTTTAAAAATAACAGTAGTATAGTGGAAATGATATGAGCTGACTCTACACTCCACTTTTTTTGCAGGAATTGTTATACGTAGTGTCATTTGTCATGCATTTTCTACTGTAGTTCAAATTATATTAATTACTGTCACCTATATTACTCAGTGTCACTTTTGAGCTTCATGTGCAGCCCATATGCAGAATCACCTGTCTCCTTAGGTGTCTATGCTCTCTTGACTGGCTAAATAATGTGCCATCACATCAATCTATTGCTTCTTTCGTGAATTTCCACTTGCCAGTGGTTGTATTCTAGCTCTGAATGTTAAACAAGTTGCATGCAGAGTTGATGTACTGTTCACCATATGTGCAGCAACTTCTTTTCTTGCAGTCAATGGTTTCATTATTTTCCATCTTTACCTCAAGTGTTGTGTTCAATGACTGGGTCTGAAAGTGATAATTACTTCCCCACTGATGAGACAAACTGATTTACATATTTATCAAGAGGAAATTGGATGGTTCTGAGCATACCACAGAAGCATTTGCATATTTATAACCTGAAATGTGCAAAACCTAAAATTAAGATATGGATGTCTTGGTCTTAGTTACTAAGCTTGTTTTTTTACAAAGGTTTTAGTCACTGGATTTTTGAAATCAGATCAGTGCATTAAAGAGTGAATGGTTCTTAAAAATAAACAGAGGGAGATGGTGGCTGTATAGCTGAATGGCACCAATACCTGTTCTGCAAGAAATATTGGCTTCCAGGTACGTATGCATATAGGTATAATTTCTAGAAGTTGATGCACATATTCATAACATTCTTAGGTTGCCAGTAGCAGAATTAAACTCCCTCAGTTGAAGACAAGTTAATTGTGATTCTGGTTAGCAAAGGTAACAAAAAGTAGTAGAAATACCAGCAGGCAATACTGAAATTGAGAGATTAGCCAAAAATATTATCTATCTCCTCTAGGCAGCTAGAGATGCGATAGCTCATCTTCCTAAATTCCTCTTTGTCTCCTATTTGTCTCAAGATTCCTCCCATCTTCCAGCTACAATAGTGTCATGTGAAAGGCTTCTAGAATGGATTAAGAATGTTTTATTTTCTGAAGCTCCTTTTATCATCCATGTCCTGAGATGTTCTGTTAGAACCGCTTAATACCTGTCCTTCAGAATCCTGTTGTTCCTTTGAGTCAGGCAAAGTAAGTATTGTAAGTGAGAATAGAGAGACTATTGTGTCCTGATACCTAGATTAGACAGAGGTTTTCTAGATTCTAGACCTTTTTTCTCATTATTTTCATCAAGACTCCATTTTTTTAAGTTAATCCTTATAACATTTCTCTTACTGATTTCAAATGACAATGAGCTACTCTATTAAACAAAAATATTATTTCATATGCTTGCTTGCCTAACTCTGTGAAGAGATTTCTAAGTTGCTAACACATTTGTAAACTTTATTATTCATCCATGTTTTTGCCTTTTTTCTCAAATGAATTTCCATAGTTTATAATTCCCATATCCTAACCTGGACGAATATAGAGTGAGTCTTATATAGTTCAAAGCCTCAGAAATTATATTCAGCAATAGAAAGGCTTATTCAGCTAGCATTTATATTGCATTCAACAAGCTGAATAATGTTCATTTTCCTGTTTCCTCCCAAAGTATGTAGTCAGTTGCTCCTCACTGTCACATGGCTGACACTATACAAATTGGCAACTTCACTTTAAGAGAGAAAGAATTCTTTATAATTTCACATAGCAAGGTTGAGGAACAAGAGCACAGCAAAATGTTGAGAGCTGCATATTTTGGAGGAATCTTTACCTAAATCATCTTAATGCTCGCATTACTATATATTTTTTTTAATTTTAAAAATTACAAAGACAAGGAAAGTGTCCAGTGATCTCATTCCTTTATTTTTTTGAGTGTTAGCCACCTAAGTTTGGGTTAGGTTGGATATACATTCCCAGAATGGCAATATGTAGAAATTTGATCTTCAATTCTAATTGCTCAATAGTTTTAGAAATTATACAGGTCTTTCAGTATTAAATTGACTTTCCTTTTCATAATGTTACCTTTCAAAATCTGTTTTTTTTTTAAATCAGAAAAAAATGTGAACAGTGGCACCCATAAAGATCAGTACTGCTATTAATTTTTTAGTGTATAGCTTTCAAGTTAATCTTTTCAGTCAAGATTCCTTCCATTTTATTACTTAGTTTTAGGCATGGGGGATAACAAACCCTTATTGCTTTAACAAAGCCATTTTCTTTGTGTTTTGGCTTATTCCTCTTACAGATTGATAAGATGTATTAGCTCTTTGTTTCCACAAAATCCTTTTAATTTTTTTATTGCTTCCTGATACCAGAAATTGTTTAGAAGGGGAAGTTAAACCAGATGAAGGCCCATGGAAGAGCAAATAAAATATGAAGCACTTCAAGTCATATTTTATGGGTGATGCAATACAATTTTGCCGTTTTCTCTTACTGAGATTCCTTTTTTTTTTTTTCTTTTCAATATGCTGTTAAAAAGGTACTAAAGATTCTCCAGATGTATATCCAACAGTTTGGGTGGGATTCGTCCAACCTTCCTTGATGTCTAATATAGAGGTATCTACTTTTGAACAAGTTGCCTGTCTTTACTTTTCTACCAACAGATTAAAAAGAAAGGCCATTTCACAGTTGTGATTCATCCCATCCAAGGGCGGATAGCTACAGTAGGTTAGATTAATCTCCCTGTTTATTGACTGATATTTCCTTGGAATAGTTGTTTATCAAACAACTTAACTCTGAAGTCTCACTGAAATCTGTAGATATAGCAATAATGGAAGTTAAGGGGAGAAAAAAAAGTTTAGTCTACTATAAGAAAACAGGAAAAAATGTATTTTGCTAGTTTTGTAGTATTTGCTTCCAAAATTGATGTAGTACTCCGTGTGTGAGTTATATCTGCTCACAGAGATCCACAATACATTCTTTGTATTTTTCTTCTGTTTAGTTACCATTTAGAAATGCTAATATGTTAATATATTGCTTGTGCTAACAGTAACCACATCATTCAAATGCACTTTAATAGGCCTTATCGCATGGTAGCACACACTTCATTGCTTATTTATATGGTGTTCATTCTAAAAGGTGTCAGTGTTCAAAATGCTTCATGCTTCAAGCAAAGTCTTGCTTCATTTCTGCGACCGCATTGTATGTCCATTCTCTGATAGCAGTGTGTCATTTGAATTACCACCAATTTACTGAAAAATATTGTTGCTAAAATAAGTTGTAATTTATTAATTAGCTCTTATGTAGCTGCACCACCTTCTGTTAAAAAATAAAATAAAACAAATGCAAATTTTACTGCTGACATCAACAGGCTTTGGATGAGACTGTCTGTGCATTTTTTTTTCTGAAACAGGTACTCCTTCAGTGTTAGAATTATTCATTCTTTCTTGAGCCTGAGTCAACCTACTCCACTTTGTTTCAGAAACAAAAGCAAACAAAAAAAAAGATAATGATGACTTTTACTTAACTAATTGTGATAGTGTGAGACATTTTTCATTGCTTCTTATTTTTCTCCAGATTACTTAGGAAATCAAAATGGTCACTATGGAATGACAGCAGATGTCCTTGATCACTAAAAACATTGATGGTCTTTTGTCATAAGTTTATTTAATATGATGTATTGTAAGTGGAATTGTTTTATTTTCATTTTGTTTTACATGCTAGATGCATTAAAAACTCCAAGTTGATCAATGAAAACTGTGCATAAAATGTGCATATCATTAAATATTTATTCTTTGTACAAAATCATTATTTTTAAAATCAGAGCACCAGAAAATTATATAAGTTGAAATGAAATTCTGAGGATTAATATCCTACCTTGCCTATATGCTCTATTTTTTTCTCACTATTGTCATTTTCCCAAGAGTCATCATTGCCACTTAGTAAGTATAGTGTCCAAACAATGTCATAAGCCAATGATATATTGCCTCTTTCTTGCTTGGCACTTAGTCCACCTGCAAATGCAAGCAAATGACTTGCCAGATGGGTATGCATGAGCTTTTACCCAAATTTACCTCGATCTCAACAGCTTTAAAATATCAGCCTTTGAAACAGATTTTCCTCAGCTCTGTTGGGAAATTTCAACTCCCACGAGGTTTCAAAATTTAGATAAACAAATTCTCCTACTCTTACATTTCTTCTTTGCTCCTAGAACAATAAGTAACACTTCCTTAAATGCCGACATTCCCTTACTGATGACCCAGTCATTTGAGCTGATAAGAAATGAAGGCAGTCAACCTTTTTTTTAGAAAAGCAATTTTCGAATACCATAGCATTAATAGACAAGTGATTAGAAGCAAGGTGAGATAACCACTCCTTATCCAGAAGTGGAGCATAGCAACTAGAATGATGATCGGAAAATTGTTGAAGAAGGCTACTTCTTTATGAAACAAGCTCTGTATTTCTTAGTTCTTATCTCATCCTGTTTGACACTGTAATTATGCATCAGCGGATGAATTAATTCTTAGTGGACAGATGAACAAATCAAAATTAACATTCAAATTGGACCATCCTTGGATGTTTAAGTAAAAAGGATTAAAAAAAAAATGGTTATGAAGAGAGAATTTTCTTTATACACTCTGGGATATCTGAAGGACAAGGTTAAAACTCATTTGGAGGGTGATATGAAGAAGCATATTCTTATACTTTGGTGAGTTTCCAGGAGCAATAATTTTACATTCCTAATCAGTATAAAATTCACTGGAGCAAGTTACAAAGAGTGGTTTCACTCTCATTCATACAGAAGCCCTCTTAAAAGAATTCAGACTCTCTAAGTAGGTTTAAAAGTAATTTATGTGCACTGCAAGGCTCCTCTACAGTGCCAGAGTAGTGTTAAGGAGCCTTTTGTGTAAATGAAATGTGAGCTTACGGTGCATCAGAGTGTCACAGCATATCCATATGGATTCTTCTTTTAAATATGTGCATGTATGTCCTTATTACCCTGCACATTTTGCGCTTAGTTGTTGTCTGTTCATATATGACCAGAAATTAGTGACTGATTGCTAGGTTAGATAATGAAACCATGCAGGCTTCCAGAGGCATTCCATTCATTAATTCACTTTTCTTTTGGAGAGAAAACATTCTAACATTCACTCTGAGATATTTGCCATGCTGCCTCTATAGGTTGCTAGGCAGCAAAGCTTTACCCCCCAGCTTCACCTTCGGACCTGTTCCGCATGCTGTGAGTCTTTCAGATATCCTCAACAGTTTGAATCTTCTTGCTGTGGGGTTTCCTTGATTGAGAACAACCGCTTCCAAAGGTCACTGGCTCTCTGTGGATCAGCCCTTTTCTCTGATGTGCACAGATCTTATTTTTATCCTTCCAGAAACCCTGCAGCAATGGCACCATAGTCTTGATTGCAACAGACTTTCTGCAGTTGTCCCCTGCTGTATGTTGCATGGTGACACTTGGCAATGTATAATATTTTTTTTATGTAAACTAAAAAGTCATAAGGACAAAATATATTTGTACACACTACAGATAACCAAAAAAAAAAAAAAAAAACCCAAACAAAAACAAACCGAAAGGCATTAACACTATGTTTTTTTTGTTTTGTTTTGTTTTGTTTTGTTTAGGACAGATTCTGGATGTTTTGGAGAAAAATAATCTGAAGAGTAAAACTCTTGTATACTTTACATCTGACCATGGGGCTCACCTTGAAGAAATCTCTAGTTCTGGAGAAGTCCATGGAGGGTATAATGGCATTTATAAAGGTGAATGTTCTCTGTTGAATTTTAAAGTATATTCCTGAAATTACTTGTTTTTACTGCAAATGCTTAATATAAGTGTGGCTAAAAGTTCTGAACTCCTTATTTCTTACTAATAAGCTTGCCATGACTGCCACTCTAAATCTAAACAAAAGCAAAGATTTTCTTTTCAAATATACTGAATATTTTGCACGTCCCTTTGTTGAACTTCTCAGGTTTCCTTCTGCCCATATTGTGCATTCTGTTCAGATCCCTCCAAATGGCAGCACACTCCTCCCAGTTTTTATCATTTGCAAATCTGCAAAAGGGAAAAAAAAATGTGGAGCCATAAATAGCAAGCAATAACAATAAAGTGATGTTTTCAAATGAAAAGTCTCCGTAGTTTTTATCAGTTTATAGGTATCTTTCTGACCCTCAGATTTTAAGGGAGCTACAGTAGAAATAGCAACAACAGAAATGCAACAGAAGCAAAACAGTTTGTGCCAAAACTGTGAG
>VWPW01014260.1:0-21020 GCA_013389825.1 Crypturellus undulatus
GTATTTTAATGGTATGGAAATTACTAACAGTAATTGCAGGAGATGGAGGTCAGACAGTATGTGAGACCTGAGCTGCTGGACGGTGACAATTGCTACAAATGCAGCAAGCAAGATTCATCCCAATGCTTCTGAATCCTGGCTGAAGCTATTGCCTTAGAGCAGAATTACCCCTTGGTGTAATTCAGAAGGAAAAGGAGACAACAAGACACAGCTTTCTGTTGCCCAGCGAATACTCAAAGCCCCCCCAGCTTGGTGGGGAAGACATTTGGTTCTCAGAGCGGCACCTTTCTCATTCCGTTCAAGTAGCTGGAAATCTTTGATGCCAAGTGCAGACACTAGCTCGAGGAGAATCTTACTTCCAGTGTTGTCCTCCCAGGTGGTGGGTGGCCAGCCTTGCTAGCGGGGAAGCTGCGCAGTGACTCCTTGCTGAGGCCAGGAGCAAAGCTGAAAAGCACTGTGTGGCTTTAAGAAAAGAAGCACTGTCTTAGGCAAGGAAATGCCACCCAGCTAGCACGAGCGTGTGAGAGACACACAGAGTCGTTTGGCTTTCCGTGCAGAGGGGGAGAGATGCTTTGACACAATTGCCTGGGCTCACTTTGGCAGTGCAAAGAGATGGTCGCTGCCTCCAGGAGGTTCACCTACCTCGTGCTCCCAGTGTTCTCACCATAGCCCTGAAAAGATTTGCCGGTGGAAAGATTAGCAAGGTATCTACACAACTGCAGTGACTTCTTCGGAAGGGAGATTTCCCAGGGCAGGGCAGTGTTTTACACGTTATTAATGTCTGCCAGCTGTAACTGCTGCAACGGGAGACGTCTAGGAAAAAACGTCGCGAGAAAAAGATTCTCCGCAGAGAGCGGCCGCTTCAGCTGGGTCAGTTCCTTCTGGTTTTCAGGGCTTGTCCCGGAAGACCGAAAAGCAAAGGAAAAGAGGACATCCCCGTGTGGATGGGAGTGAGTGTGGATGGGAGCTGGAGGGAGATGGAGAAGACGTTTCAGCCGTTTTCTTCTCGTTCAGTGGCTGTTCCTGCTGTGCCCCTTGCCAGCTTCACTGAGCTCCCCGCAATGCAGAGCAAGCTGGGAGATCACGCGGGTGGTTGATGGAGTGAAGACAAGAAAGATACTCCTGAGCAGTGTTAAAACACGCACGTGCCAATGGCTGACGAAGGGGTGCTCCAGTCCCTTCATCATCTTCGTGCCCTGCGCTGGACCCTCTCTAGCAGCTCCACGTCCCTCCTGTCCTGGGGAGCCCAGAGCTTCCCCCAATGCTCTAGGTGCCTCCCCAGAGCTGGGCAGAGGGGCAGGATGCCCTCCTCACCCTGCTGGCAATGCTCTTGCTTCAGCCAGGAGCCCATTGGCCTTCTTGGCCACTAGGGCAAGAAACAGGTAGATGAAGCAGTTAGGGACGTGGTTTAGCAGGGTGGTGGGGATGGGTTTACAGGCGGACTCGATGATCTGGATGGTCTTCTCCAACCATAATGGTTCTATGATACCTGGAACTGGGTCAGGGGCTTTCTTGCCCTTAGGGGACTAAGACGTCTTTAGGCCTGCAGGCAGGCTCACCTCCATGCCCTCACAACCCTGACAGCAGCTAGGTCAGGCCTTGTTGGTACTAATTAGCCTTAATTGCCCTGACAAGCTTCACCTGGGGGTGGACTCCCTTCCCCATGGGCTTGCAGCTCCTTTTAGGCTCAGATCTGTGTGCTCAGTCTCTGTGGGGCAGAGTCTTTACTCCCAGTGCTGCAAGGGCTGTGTTGGCACCCCAGAAGGTGAACACATATGTTCTCAGGATTTGCTCTGGTCAGATGCTCTTAGTCACAGGCTTCAGATATTGGGCAATGGGACAAAGGGTCAGACCTGAAGGAGCCCCGAGTGCTGCCAAATATGCTCCAAAGTTACGAAACAAGAACTTATGTTCTTTCTCCAGAATTAAGTTGAAGAAGTACTCCAGGGAGGGAAGTGATGTCAGCTTTCCAGCTTGGAACACAGTCAGCACAAATGCATTACGTCCACTTCCTGGATATTGTGATTAAAGAAAAGTATTTTTTGCATTGCATTTTTATTGACTTTTTTTTTATCTTTTCCTTTAGGCTAAAAATTCACTCAGCTTCAAGAGATAATGAGAAATGCAGGAACAAGTAACTTCATAACTTGCTCTACTGCTTTCTTAGAGTTATTAGAACTGATTTTATTCTGAATTAAATCATTACAAACAAACTTCCCAGTTCCAGATGAAATTGTTTCCATGGCCCATCCCTCACTTCATCTGCTATCAAAGCTTTGACCCCAGCTTTGCTCTCAAAGCTGCCTTAGAGCAGGACTCCTCTGCTTTGTCCTGGACATTCTCCAACTCTAGATGGACTGAGAAAGATTGAGGCTGAAATAAATCCTCACCAAGCACTGTTGCCCCTCAAACTTCTACCTTACCCAAAAGCCTTCCCCACATGGATTCTCCTTTAGGATCAGCAATTTGCCAGTCTCCACACAACACGCCAGATCTATCCTTCACTTAACCTCAGTGCACTTGATCAACTTCATTGGGAAACTGAGGCAGGGCAAAGTCTGTTTGAGAGCAGGTTTACCAGCCCCCTTCTCCAAGCAGGGTTTTTCTCTGTTAGGGGGTTTACTGCACTGAATGGTTTCCTTGTGTTGATAAAGCTGGAAAGAGTTGGCATGACCCACAAGCGGGAAGTCAACGGCTGCTTTTCTTGGAGGTGACAGGCACAGTGAGATGGTACTACTGTTATTAACACTGTATTCAAAATAATAATATTCCCTTCTAGGGAAGGGCTCCTGGATGTTTCCGTCCTACAGCTCTGCCTTTGGGTCTTCTGACCCTGGACATGACTTATTGCAGAGAGTGCAGTTTGGTAGATCACCAGTTTCCAGTATTTGGTGGTCCCTAATGTCCAGCTGGAGGAAGCAGACTCTGGATAATGTGTTTCCAACCTGCAGGAGCTGGCATACCCGAAGCCCTGATGTGAGATTGGGCTCCAGGAATGAACAAGAGCATCGTGTCCATTTGCTGAACGTGTGTGGAGTCACACAGAGCTTCAAAAGAGAGCAGAAGAGAATAGAGTGAGCACCCTAAAGCAGTGTGGAAGGGTTTTGTGCTCAGGGAAGATTTCTTTTAAGAGAAGAAAAGCTAGAATGTTTCATATTGTAAATGAAGAAAAGCTCTTGAGTATACAGCATGAAAGAGAATAGGAAAAGGTTTGTTGGAGGCAAGTTTTGGGAACTCGGTGATGTCTGGGTAGATGCCCATGCCCTTCCAAGTGGTGAGACAACCATATGGCTGCTCCCTGCTCTGTTTTCTCAGTGGAGTTGGTAGCGCTCAGTTATTGCTGCGACTCAGTTTCCAAGCACATGGATTGGCCAGGATTGGCTTTCCTGGCTCCTTCTTCTCCATACTGGCACCGTTGCTGGGCATGTTGCATCCGAGATGTTCCCAAGCTGCCCTCCTCTTCCTTTTGCAGACTCAAGATATATATGTATATTTAAATTTTTAATGTAAACAAGGAAACGCATTCCAATGAAAAGGGAACCTCAGGCAGGACAGGGGCTTTCCAGTGTCCCTCAGTTAATGACTACGCATCCACTTTTCCCTTCCCCAAACTAAAAGAACAGATAACAAGAGCTTTCCAGGGAGCATGCTTACGTGCCATAGGGATGTCTTGAAAGGGGAAGATGAGTTAGATCCCTGAAAAATAAAAGGGAGGTAGGGGACACAATCCACAGGCATAGGAAAGCAATAGCATTTTACCTATTTCTCAAAATCCTCTCCACATGCTGGCCCCGAGGTGCTCCCTCAGGCTGTGGGTGCTGCAGGGGTGTCTGCCTTCCCCTGGCTTGGGGACACAACCTTTGCCCCTGCCATGGGGATGGCAGCAGAGGAAAGGGACTTCCTTTGGGTGAGAGGAGGCTTGTTTAGGACCACTTTGGTGTTTTTAGTCTCTCCTAGCTAATGCTTCTGGGTTGATGGGTTTAAAAGCATTCCTGGTATTCATTTATGTTTTCAGAAATGTCTCTGCGGCTGTTCCTACCCTTTGGCAACTCTGTTGAGCTCCTTAATGAGGAAAGGAGAAGATAAAGTCACCTCAAAACTGTGGCTAGCTAGGGATCCATGTAAGCTGGGATAGACCGAGGACTTCATCCTGGCATCTTCTCTTTTCTGCACAGGATCATCATCCCCAATGATCCTATTAATGGCACAAATGACTGTGGTGCCCCTGGTTGCGCAGATTCCAGAGGATAAGGATGGGTGAAGCAAAGGCACATCCTCACCTTGACAGCCGCATTCCCCAGCTCCTTCCTCTGGAGATCATGTGTGTCCTGCTGCACATTGGCTAACTGCAGTGGGCCAAGTCCCCCTCCAACCTGCTCTTTCTGGCCTGGGATGCTGAAATGTACCCATAAAGGGGCTGTCCTGAAAGAGTGGCATGGTCGTCCTGTTGGTGCTGACAATGCAGGAGCAGGTGGTGCCTCTTTCTGTGTGTTTTCTTTGGGATGGGACTGCTGGAAGGAGCATGCGTGCAGGGTCAGTGCTGCCTTCCCCATTACCCACTACCTCTGCGTGTCTAAAGGAAAACTGCCAGGCAGGGCAGGTGGCCCTGACCTCTGCTTGTGCTTATTCAGTATGAGCCATGCTCAGAGCCCCACTTGCCACCCTTGTCAGCCTGTGACAGGGTCAGCCTGGGGAGTAAAGGGTCTGGGCTCACAGTGAATGAGGGAGAACTGTGACACCCTGGGGATCTGCATGGGGACTCTGCTTCTCCCTGCTTGAAGGAAAGCAGGGATTGAGGAAGGGGATGTGTGTGACCAGCAAAGACCCAGAGTTTCTGGTGGGATTGAGTGACAGGGTGAGAACGGGCAGGTCAAGCACAGAGGGAGAAGCAACCCTCAGGTTAACACAGAGAGTCTCACCCTGGTCTGGAGCTCCTTTTGGCAGGTCCTACAAAGCTACAAGGTTGCAGAGAGAAGGAAGATGTCAGGAAAACACAAGCTTTTCCTTCTGCTTCCTTCAGCCTAAATCTCCTGCTCTGTCCTGAAGCCAAGGGGCTTAACCATCCTCCTCTGCAAGGGAGCACTCAGCTGCACCCCTTTCTTGTTCCAATCTTCAGTTCCCAGTTATGAACCTGTTTATGGATTATGGGATTTTTTTTTATAGATAACTTGTTTTCCGCTTCTGAGGAACAGTCCAGAATGTGATGCAATTTCTGGCAGTATTGGACATTCTCCATCTTTCCAACCACAAAGGGTTGGAGGAGGAAGAGATTGCAGCATTTTTTGTTCCCCTGGGATATCACAAGTGATGCAGCTGAGCCAGTTATTCACTTTCTCCAGCACATTTATTTCTGCTCGCATGCTGAGAGCATGGCATTCTCTGTGTTATCTCTGCATATCTATTGTCTGTGGCTTCTGGAGCCATTGAATTTGTGCTTCCTTGGAAGCGGAAGATTTCACTTCCCCCATGACCTCTGTGGGCTGTCCACTTACTGGACACAATTTGCAGAGAATGCAGAAGTGGCTGGTGTTTGTTTCCCTCATCTTTCTATGGATTATCTGTCTGTAGCTCTAAAGATCACACAAATGTCAATGGAAACCCCCCTCAGGCCCAGAAAACACAGCGATTTCACTGGAATTTGGTAGAAATTCTCTGGAAAGCAGAAAATTGGGGAGGAGGTAGAGAGGATAAATTGTGGTGCCTCCATGTGCGGGCTAGCATTCGAGCTCCTCGAGAGCAGCAGAGCAGAGGAAGAGCCTGTACACAGCCACGATGCTCAGTGCACGGACTGCCCTGGTACTTCTGCTGCTCTTCACCCTCTCCCCATGCTGCACACAAGGTGAGACCCTCTGCTTGCTGCCAGCAGGCTGCTCCTTCTGGCTCCTGCTATGGGTTGGGGGAGCAGGAACCCACATGGGTTTGTGCTATCGAGGTCAGGCAAGAAACCTGACTGGGGGACAGGGACGGTGCCGCTGCCACGAGGAGCGATGCCAGGGGTCTGCTGGTTGGCCCAAGGCTGAAGGTCCTTGAAGGGTCCTTGAAGCTGCCTCCAGGCACCAGGGGACACTTGCTGCCTATTGCAGTTGCTCCTCCAGCCCCCGAGATGAGATGCCACGAGGCTCTTTAAAGCAGAGGTGGCAAAATATGCAGCGTTTTGGACATTCTTCTGGAGAGGTCTTAAAGATTGCTTTTGCAAACCAATGTTCACGATCTCTCCTACTTCCGCAGCTACTCGCACACCTGTAGAATGCTGCTTCAATTACACGCAACGTGTTCTCCGATTTGCTAACCTGAAGAATTTCTATGAGACCCCCAAGGAATGTTTCTATCCAGCAATTGTGTAAGTCCTGGTAACTTCCCTCCTACTGTGCTGTTTCTGGGATCACTGCAGGGGCTTTCACCTATCCCCTCTAGTGACAGGGACGAAGCTGCATCTCGGGGACCAGGGCAGATCTGTGGCCTCCTCTGAAGTGCTGGCAGTTGGGCAGCTGTCCTCAACCCACGAGCAGGGGAGGATGTTGCCTCTAGGGGAACTCAGAGGGTCTCAGACGAGTCTGCTGGAGCTCTCCAAGGGATGGAGGCCTTGGGCTCTTCCTCACCAAGCTTTCCCCTTAATCTCGGCAGGTTTGAGATGAAGAACGGGAAAAGGATCTGTGTAGACCCAAAGCAGGCCTGGGTGGAGAAAAGAGTTGAGAAACTTCAAAAGATCCATCAAGCACCGTGATCTATGCCAGAAAACCTACTTCAGGCTCCCCATCCTTCTGGTGCAAAGATCCAGCCCCCGTCTCCTGGAATGGGGCTGCGGTCAGTGTGTGATGCTGACGGATGGCACCAGCCCGCCACAGACCTGCCCCGCACCACTCAGCCAGGTCTCAGCACGGAGGGTGCCCGTGCCATGGCAGAACCCATCCACGGAGCAATGAAATAAAGGTTTATACTTCACACAGCGCCAGAGCCTAAATTTCTTCCTTCTCCCAGTGGCCGCACTGCGACCCTCCAGCCGGGGCACAGAGCCAGCTGTGCTGGATGCTGAGGGGATATGGCAGAGGCAACACCATGCAGGGCGGCAGCATGGCCACCCTGCAGCTGAGGGACCAGGACATCCCTGCCATGTACCAAAGATACCCTCAGCCTGAAATAGTGTTTCCAGCTCCTCACCGTCCAGCAGCAGGCTGCTTCCTTCATCCTAGTGCCCTAGATATACCAAACGCTCCTGCAGCTGTGTGCGGCAGAAGGTGGCACCGAGCTGCTTCTGAGCACCAGAGGGAGAACAGTGACCTGCGACGGTGCAGCCGCGTACAGACCACCCCTACGCGGACCCGCAGGGAAGAGGGCCGGCTGTACCCGGGGCTTTATTGGCAAGAGCGCGGGTGTCTGCGTGGAGATCCCTCCGCTCCGCACACCGGCCGCCCCGCGCTGCCACCCCTAAGATGGCGCCGGGGCTGTGAGGGGGCTAGGGGGCGGGAGCAGAAGCGCCGCGTTTCCATGGCAGCGCCCCCGTGCGGCCCTCTGGTTGGCCGGCGAGAGGAGAAGGGGCGGGGCTATGATGACTGATGTGTCTTTCAGCCAATCGAAGCCCACCGCGCCAATCACTTTAAAGCAGTTGCCAGTGTTGCCCCTAGGTCCCGCTCAGCGCTCGGGCGCGGGGCGGGCGCTCGGCCTCGTCTCGTCCTAAACCGGCGTCCCGCTTTGCTCCAAACTCCGCATTTCGGAGCGGCTTCAGGAGTCCCCGCTTGCGTGTCCCTGCCGCGCTCTGGCCGCTGTTGTTGCTCCTTACCTCCTGCCTCAGGAGCATCCCCAAGGATGCCTGCCTGGAGGAAGGGGTCGTCCCTGCAGAGGTCTACAGCGAGCTGAAAAAGCAACCAAGAAATCAGACAGGGATAGATGAAGTATTTACATCTCATGTGAGATTTTTTTTTTTTTTCTATTTGGTCGCAGTGAGTTGGTGCTGCCGAGCTCTGGGTCACTGCGCTCCACAGGGAGCAGGGACAGGGAGTTTGGCCTCTGGCTAAGCAGCCCCCATCCTGCAGGGCCTGAGCTGGGTCCCTGCTGTGCCAGGCTGCTCCTGTAGCACGGATGGGGTTGTAACGTGCTCATGGGCTGGTGGATTTCTCCTCAGGTGCAAAAGCTTCTGTCCCCCAAAACAAAAGCAAGAGCCACACATACCCAAAGGCCTCCTGCGCTTTGGGATGTCCTCAGCAGGCAGCTGGGCTCGCTGTGCTCGAAGCACCGTACCCTTGGCCTTGTCTAACAAGGGCTTCTGGTTCCCCCTCGGATTTCTGAGGTGAGTCCGAGACTTTGCATCGTGACTGCTCTTTCCTTTGGGGAAGAGGGAAAAAGTCCGTCCAGCCCCGCAGGGAAGGGACATGGGGTGAGGTCATCCCTGTGCAGCCTCAGGGCAGGCAGCACCGGCCCAGGCTGGAGAAGGGAAAGAGGGGAGCCACGGTGGGAATGCTGGGATCAGCGTCACCCTTTGGCTGAGCCGGGGCCACCAGATCAGCCTGTCAGGCTCCTCCACCCAGGTATCTCCTCTGAGGAGGAGAAATTTGGTGGAGAAGCCAGCTTTGCCCATCTGTCCTCAGCAATCCCGGAGACACCTCCATTGGGTTTGACTGTGATAAAAATCCCTGCTCTGGCAGGATCAAGGGACAGGCTGGATGGTGATGCTGGACGGTGATGCTGTGCGTTGGCACGAGGGCTGCTTCTTGGGGACCAGTGACAAGAGCCAACAACCCCTTTGAAATCAAGAGGTTATTTTATTGGACCGATGAACTTTGCTTTCCAGCGGCTCCGATCCGGTCAGTGCATGCTACGCAGAGCTCGGCCCGAGCTCCGCCTCACACATTAGTCGCTATTCATTTCTTGCCAGCAAGAAAACAAAGAGATAATAAATAGAAAGCTCATCTGGGCAGGGAGGCCTGCGGGGCAGCGTTAGAGTGGGTGCACGTGTGGGGCAGGCCTGTGCCTGGCCCCAGCCTGTGCCCACATGCAGCCCCGGGGAGGGTGGCGGGGAGGCCTGCGGATGCCAGAGCCGTCCCCTGGGCAGGGGGGTGGCCCTGGGGCCGCACATGCTGCTGCGCCGGGGGCCAGACCCCCGCGCCGGGAGTGTTCAGGCAGGGGTAGGGTGGGGATATAGCAATCTCTGTGGAATTACATTAAAATAGACTATTTAAAAAAAATATTTCTAGTAGTTAAAAAAATGTGTGGTTGCTCGCCTTCCCCCCCGTCCCGCTATTCCCCAGCCAGCAGCAGGCTGGTGGCCAGCTGGGCCTTGGGAGATGTCCAGGTAGCCCTTCACCCCCGGGGTCTCAGGGCAAGCCCACCCTGGTGCGGGGTAGGAAAGAAATGGGGAACACCAGCATTTGCCAGCGGCGCAGACCTCATTTCTAGCTGCAGGCAGTGGGGCTCTTTGCTGGGCATTGGTGGCTGTCGCAACAACACATGGAGGGTGGCAGCTCCCCCTTGGCTGCGATGGATGTCCTGGGGATGTTCTGTCCCCACTTACCTCCTGCTTGGTGCCTAGCTGCACAGAGCTGCCCCAGGTGGGCGCTAGTGGGAGGTGGCACCGAGCTGGCGGGTTGGGGACTGCAGGAAGGGGCGGCAAAGCAGGTGGAGCAGGACCACACGGGACAGGTAGTATTGCCAGCCCCTCGGTCTCTGCTCGGGGGGCGAAGGAATGAAGCAGGGTGGCAACAACATGACGGCTCTCAGCCCTGTGCCCGCTGGCGCCCCCAGCAACGGGGCGCTTCCCTCAGCTGAGGGCCTCACCTGAGCCTGGCGCTAAATCACGTGGCAGCAGTTGAACTGCCCCAGGGACAGGAGGCTCTCCTTGGAGCTGGGCCGGATTTTGAAGGCTAGGGCTTTCTCACAGAGTGGGAACTGCAGGATCCTGTCTCTGAGGCTGGCGCTTTTGTTTTTGCCTGGGTCCAGCTTTATCACGTTCTCCGCACCTGCCTCGGTGCCACCAAGGCCACGGATGGAGCTCTCTGTCACCAGCTTGGCTTGGCTGCAAGGTTTGGCGGGTGCCTCGGGCCCTTGGGACTTGTCTGCAGGCCCCAGTGAGCTCAGGAGGGTGGTGGAGGTCGTCTCTGCCCCTTGGGCCTGAGGGACCCCAGCACCAGAGTTCTCGCAGCTCTCGGGTGACAGCACAGCCTCCATTTCCTTGGGGGTCTCTGCCCTGCGCTCAACTCCTTCCTTCTTCACAGCGGGCTCAGCTCTGCCTGCTGCTCCATCACCCCGCGTCTCCAGGGAGAACCTGCCAGCCCTGAGCTCTCCATGTCCTTCCCTTGTGCCACCCTTTGCCTCCCAGGCAGTGAATCCCCGAGCATCCGGCACAGGCTGGCACGTGCCCCAGCCCCCTGCCTCGCGCCATGGAGCTGCTTCAGCCCCCGAGCCCAGCGCGTCCCCGTGGCACGACAGCCGGCAGGCTCTGGTGCGCAGGAAGTCCCGCATCTGCTCCTGGTTCAGCGAGCTGCTTTTCCTCTCGTTCACACTGGGCTTCCTCTCCTCCTCCTCGTCCTCCTCCTCTTCCTCGCAGATCTGCTGCAGGGCCGGGGCACTCTTGGTAATAGTTGTCTCGATGATGGGGGCCTTCAGCAGCACCCGAGGGTGCTGCCTGCCGCCGTGGCTGGCGTCCCCGTCGTTGCCCCCGCGGTGCAGGGAGGGCGGCTGGGGGCCGGGACCCGCAGGGACGTTGGGTGGCAGCTCTGCGAAGGCGGAGAGGTCGCTGCTCGTGCCCACGGGGCTGAAGGTGTCCGAGAGGTTGGTCCTGCGGGATGGGAGGAATGGAAGAGTCAGAGCCCATGGCCTGACCCAGGGTAACAGCAAGGCCGGTGGCACGGATGGGACTGTAGGGCCAGTGGGGACCCTGTGTGGGGGCACGGACACCTTGATGTCCGATGGGGACCGTTTTCTCCACCCTGCCCCTGCAGAACGTGGTTGGTTTGGGCTGGGACAATGTCCCACTGTCCTGCGGGAGTGCAGGGCACCACGTGAGCTTGGCTGGGGGATCCGGAGCAGCGGAGCTCACCCGCTCTGGACCTGCTTGGCCAAGTTGTAGACGAGGCTCAGGCGGCCGCCCTGCTTCTCCCTCAGCATCCTCTCCGCCAGCAGGAAGTAGGTAGCCGTGATGTGGTTGTAGCGGTCGGCCTCGAGAGCCCTGCGGGACGCGGTGGGGAGAGACAAGGCCAGCAGCCCCGTCAGCGCCTGGGGCAGCGCCACAGCCCCCCAGGCTCTTCTAGAGGGAGTCCCGGCTCCGTGTCCCCTCTGCTCCCTCCCGCCTGATGCGCACGGTGCTGCCCGCCAGCACTCACTCCTGGATGGTGTCCCGGTCCGCAATGTTCCCGCACGTCATGGCCTGGATGATGATGTCGTGCTCCTCCCGGGACACCCGCTTGTGCGACGTAAGGGGCAGCAGTGAGCGGCTCGCGGGGGACGGGTCCACCCCTTGCAGCCACGCGTGGCTCTCGATCTGCTCCAGGGAGGCGCGTTGCTTGGGGTCCCGCTGCAGCATCCTCGAGATGAGGCTGCCGGCAGAAAGCAGGACGGGTCAAACGCGGAGTTTGTGCACAGGGACACCAACCCCAAACCCCCTGAACTGCGGGACGAGGCCAGATACCACTCACCGCCCCAGAGCTCCCGCCGGAGTGCAGCGTAGTGCCTCCCCAGCCTCCAAATATCCCTACATCTTACTGGATGGGGTACCCCACCACGAAGGGAGTGAGTCAGGGGTCTCCTGGGGTCAGGAGGCCCAGCATGTGAGTGCAAGGGGTAGGGTGGGATGGGGTGGGAGAGGTGCGTACTCGGAGCACTGCGCCGACACGTGCGACGGGACAGTGTAGCGACAGTCCATGATCATGGTGAGCGTCTCGCTGTCGTTGGCCTCCTGGAAGGGCGGATGGCCGCACACCAGCATGTAGAGGATGACGCCCAAGCTCCAGATGTCTGCAAGAGGAAGAGAAGGGTGCAGCTCAGCGAGCCCTTTGAGAAGATCAGTGCAACCGCTGCAGGAACTGCACTCGCAAGGGTGCCAGCCCGGGGTGAAGACCCAGCAGACACAGGACCATAGCTCCACCAAGGCAGGGGAAGCACCTTTCTTATTCCCTAATCTGAGCCAGCCTCAAGGCATTTCACAAAAGAGGCTGCGTTGTCCTCATCTCACGGGCAAGGACATGGAAACCAGACCCGAGGCACTGCCCTGTGCTCCATCCACCTCCTCCTCATTGACCCATGCCACTCTTTAAGGTCACCTGCAATGACTCGGGCCAACTCATCTTGGCCTTTACTGCTCCCAAACAGATCCGTCACCAGCCTCTTGGCATGCACTGATGATGCTCAGGGCTGTGCCTCTGCCACAGGGACACCACGGGGATTGCACAGATGGGAACGTGGATTGGGTCAGCCCTGAGCAGTTGGGTTCTTTGTGCAAGGACGCCTCGGGAAAAGCTCCTGCTGGAGCTGGGCCTGGCTACATGCAGCAGAAGCAGCAGGAACATGGCATGCAGGCAGGGGACAGGCCCAACAAGCCACACTGAGGGACTGGGGCTGCCTGTGCACCTTCCCAAGCAGGAGTGAGGAGAAGTATCCGATTATAGCATAGGATTAGCGCGGCCACTTCTGTGTGCATCTGCCCGTATCCGTCACGCAGGAAACAGCAGGCCATAGTCACGCAGGGAGGAGCACGTGTCAACACCCAGGTGCACTGGCCTTGCTCGTGCAAGAGAGGACGGACGTGTGCTACCAACGTCCCCCTGAGCTGTTCCTGTCCTGGGCAGGACATCAGCGCAGCCCCGGGAGCAGAACGGAGCGCACAGGCACTTCCCCTGCAGCTGCCCCCGCTTGTGGCCGAGACACAGTCCCTCCAGGTAGGTACAGTCTGTTTTGTACAACCACTCGCAGGTGGCCAGCGCAGGAGCATTAAACCGCTTGGGTTGCTTCACATACAGCACGTACATAGCGCAAAAAGCCCTGGTGCCCGTGGGGTCTGCAACCCGTGAGTGGCCCTCAGAGAGGAGCAGCTTGCAGGCTCCCTCCCCTGCTCACTATAAATAACCTGGCATGTGACAGGCGCTTCCTGTGCTAGCAGCTGCTCTTGAGCTCCCTTTTGCTCACAGAGAGCCCCGCGAGCCTCAGGAAACCCCTCCGGGAAACAGCCTGGCACAGGGGGACAGAGCACAGGGCAAGGAGCAACGCCCGGGCCTGGCCAAAGAGGAGGAGAGTGGCAGGACAGGGCAAGAGCCTCAGCAGGATGGTGGCCGCAGGAAAAGCCCTTCCTGCCGTGACAATGGGAGCAGCGGATGCTCTCACATCCTTCTCCCGCGCGGGCTGGGCTTGGAAGGCAGCACAGTGCTAGCCGGGCCCGCAGTCCTCATGTCCCCCCTGCAAAGGCTGTGCTGCCCCTTTGGGCTGGCTCCGCAGGATGAATCTCGCTGCGCAGGCACCATCCCCAACGCTGCAGCACAGCTGTCCCCATCGCTGCGGGGACAGGGGCTGCGTCAGGACAGACGCCAGCCGCAGCGCCCAGCAGGAGCACTCAGTCACACGTGCCTCCCTTGTGACCGGAATACAGGAATGCAGGAGACATCTATATACACACGTCTGCGTGCGCCTCGCACAAAGCTCCCTGCTCTCTTCCCTCCCCATTAACAGCACTTCTCTCTGCTCCTTCTTCTCAGGGGAGCTTCTCTCCAGCACCAGGCGAGGGAGGAGGGACAGCACCTCCCTCCGCATGGGGATGCAGTTCTGCACCCACACCCAGATGTTTTGACATCCCTTTGCAGTTTCATCTCCACCCAGGGCAGCTCCCAAGCTGGCTCTGTTCGGATATCAAAGGGACCTGCTTGGGAAGGCTGCCTGCAGGATGAGAGCCCATCCACTTCCCCCCCTCGCAGCCCTTTAATCCTCGCTGCTCCAATTTTGCATGGAGCTCTTTGGCTCCTTTTCTTTTTAATGCCTTCTAGAAGTCTCTTCAGATACGGTTATCTTTAATCCATTTTGCGCTGGGTGCATCTGCCTGGCCAGAGGCAGCCTTGCAGCACCCACATGCAACCTCCAAACCTGGCGACACTGGGCAGCAACGGCCTAAATCCTGCCCGAAAAAGAACCTTGAAGACAGGCCCAGAGGCTTTCATTAATACTTTTAGCTTCTTAAGTACCTGCACTGTATAATTTTGCATCTGCATCTGTTTTCCTCTCTCTGTTTGCTTTTGCAGAGTGACAAGCTTATGCTTTTCCCTTCTCTTTTAAGCCACAGCAGTTTCCAGTCGAGGAGCCTTCTTCCAGCAGGCCTAAACTGAACTTTTTCCTTAAGGACTCCCAATGTTTTGCTTTTTATTTTTTCCCTCCCTTCTAAATCTTCATGCCCCAAATTCCAGCAGAGCCGGCGCTGATCCCGGCGGGCCTGACCGTCCCTCCCACGTCCCAGCTGTTGCAGCGGGGCCTCGCGGCATCCTGCCGCTGACCTGCTCGGCTCCTGCGGCCCTGCAGCATGAGGGCTCCCCCCGGACCTGGGTCTCCTCAGGCCCCACTCGTGTCGTGGCAGAAGAGCCGGGAGAGGAGCTGCCCCCCAGCCCGAGCACGGCGAGGAAACGCTCCCTGAGCAGGGCTGGAGCACAGGGAACGCTCTGGGCTCCTCAGAGCAGCTTCCATTTCACTGCTACACCTCAACACCAAACAGAACCAATCTGGTTCAAAACCAACCCAGTTTGGTTCAAAAGCAACCGAATTGAGTGTTGTTTTTCCCTCAGCCGTTTTCTGGAGCTACTTCTCCTGACTGACACCCCAGCAGGACCCGTTTGGAGGACAGCACAGCAGATCCATGGCCTTTTTCCCTACCAAGAGCCATTGCTCTGCTCTCTGAGGAAGAGGATGGTCGAAGCAGGAAGATTTGCCCTGAGAACTCCCTACTCCAGCAGCAAGGTCAGGGATGTGCAGTTTCAGGATCCTTGACACATGCTTCATCCCAGCAAGGTTAGTGGTGCCACCAAACTGCATGTCTGGATACTCCTAGCCGCTGTTTGTCACCAGTTGATGTAACCAAGAGGGAACCTCTTGGATACACACACCGGACTCCCACAAAAGCAGAGAACGACTACATGCAAGTGAGCGAGCGCACCCAGGTGTCCCAGCCCACCTGCCAGCACTGGAACAAACCCTCCGGAGAAGCGACATCTCCCACGCCGCGCGCAACCAGCCTTACCGACAGCCGGCGCGTCGTACTCGTCTCCCAGCAGGATCTCGGGTGCCGAGTAGGCCAGAGAGCCGCAGCTGGTGGTCAGCATCTTGCCAGGCTGGAATCGGTTGCTGAAGCCAAAGTCCGTGAGTTTGACCACCCCTTGCTCCTCGAAGAAGACCACGTTCTCGGGCTTCAGGTCGCGGTGCACCACGTGCAGCTTGTGGCAGTAGGAGATGGCGTGGACGATCTGCGCGAAGTAGTGCTTGGCGCGGCCCTCGGCCAGGCCACCCTCATGCCGCATGATGTGGTCGAACATGTCACCGCCGTCGCCCAGCTCCAGGATGAGGTAGAGCTTGGAGTGGGTGTCGATGACCTCGTAGAGGCGCACCACGTTGGGGTGCTGCACCAGCTTCATGCAGCGCACCTCCTGCAGCAGCTGCCCCGCCGCCTCGCCGGCCAGCTTGCTCTTGTCGATCACCTTCACGGCCACGCGCTGCCCCGTGAACACGTGTCGGGCCAGCTTCACCACGGCGAAGTGGCCCTTGCCCAGCGTGCGCTCCAGGTCATACAGCCCGGCGATCTTGCCCTCGCTGCAGGCCCCGGCCATGGCGCCGCCGCCGTCAGCACCGGGATGCTGAGGGGCGGGAGGGCCGAGGGGTGAGCACGGGGCGTCGTGGGGACCTCCCGGCGACCCCGGGCACGGGGCGCTGCAGACCCCAGAGCCCTGGGGCGTGAGAGCCACTGCGATGCCACTACCCCAGCACCCCTGACCCCCAGCACCCCATCACCACCACCCCGGAGACCTCGGGGGGCTGCAGCACCCCAGGCACCAGCATCCTAGATACCCTGGGTGCCCAGTACCCCAGATACCAGGGATACCCCGGGCAGCAGCACCCTGGGCACCCCTGGCACCCACCACCACAGCACCCTGCTCACCCGGCACCCCCGACACCCAGGACACCCTGCGCACCCACCACCACAGCACCCTGCTCACCCGGCACCCGGGACACCCGGTACCCCGGGCAGCNACCGGCCCCGCGCAGCTCCGGGGCCGACGGCGCTGCGGCGCGCGCGCCCGGCCCGCCCGGTGACGTCAGAGGGGCCGCGGGCACGCGCCTTAAAGGGACCGCGGCAGCACGGAGGGGAGTGGGGGGTTGTGCGGCGCCCGCGGTCCGGTGCCCCCCCTCCTCAGCCCCGCAGCGAGGGAGGCTGCAGATGGAGGGATGGGGGGGCAGGAGAACCCGCAACAGGCAAAGCAGCAGGGAAAAGCGAGGGCAAAGCTGCTCCCAGCGCGTGCCCGCCCGCGGGGACACTGCTGTGGGGCAGCTCGTTCCTGCCGGCGCCCCCAGGCTCGGGCCCTTCCGTGTTGCCGCCAAGCTGCGGCTCCCGGAACAGCGGGGCGACTGACGCCAGCCCCGCTCGGCCCGGCTCATTAGCCGCGCTCGGAGCGGAGCCCGCGAGCGGGGAGCTTCTGGGAAGGCATTAGCGAGGCGGGAGGCTGCGCCGAGAGCTTCTTAATCTGCTGCAGCAGCGGCTGGGCCCACGGCCCATCAGGGCCTCAATGAGGCGGCCGCCCACGCACCGGGCGGCTTCCAGGAAGAGGCGCCGCTCGTCCCCCCTTCCAGCCGCTTCCAGCCTCGTGCGGCCGAGCTGGAGGGGCTGCCCCCGCTGCGGGACCGGCCCTTCCTGGAAGCGAGCGGGCGGCCGGCTCGGTTCGCTCGTTAGCAGAGCGCGCAGAGCGCGCAGAGCGCCGCGGCCGCCCCCGCGGGCTCCTACCCACAGCCCCGAGCGGGGCCTGACGAGCGGGGGCTGCTGCGGGGGCTCCCATGCGGCCCCTCATGTCTGGGGCCGCGGGGAGCCCCAGCTGCCCCATGTTGAATGGCCCCGTGCGCGGAGGAGCCCGGGGATGGGGACAAGGTGCTCGGCACCTCCAGCGGGAACAGGAATGGGGATGGAGGGGTTGTCTGCACCCCAGCTGGGTGTTGGCCGTGAGGATCCCCCATCCCATAGGAGCTGGCCATGGGGGACAGCAACGTGGATCTGGAGGAGGATGGGGACAGCAGATGGGGGTCCCAGCGGGTGTGATGGGCTGATGCTGACGCCATTCCTTGCGGCTGCGCCGCTCCAGAAGGGTCTTGGAGTGTCTGTGAAGCGCCACCTAATTTTGCCTTTGCAAGCCCTGGATCTTGGTAGAGGAGTCTGTAGGTTTGGTATTTCTCTAGCTGGGAACTGTGGTCTAGATGCCGTGGAGCTACGGCTGGAAAGGGAAGGGATGTGGAGGGAAGGGGAGCAGCCGTGGAGCCGCAGCTGGGATGGTGGAATTGGGCTGGATACAGCAGGAGGTCCTGCTGGCATCGTGCCTCCTCCCAGCCATGGGCTTCCCAGGGCCTTGTGGCACCATGACCGATCATGTGGGAGAATGAGGGAGGAAACCCAGTTTTAAAGATCCCCATAAAAACCCCCTTGGGGAAAAGATCCTGCCCTTGCAGGAGGAGAGGGCAGGGAATCTGACCCAGCTGCACTCCATGGGGCCAGCGTGTATGGAGGCAGCATCTTCCCTGCGGATCAGGGGGTTCCTGAAGGAATCTGTGCAGTGTCTCGCTGCTCCCGGAGGGCACAGGACACCAGGGCAGCACTGCGGGGACCCTGCACGAGGAGCCCGCCACCCCAGCGAACGGAGGTGTTCGGGCTGACGGAGGCTCCATGCAGGGTGCAGGGAGGCACCACGTGCGCGTCCCCGCTCTGCTCAGTGCCTCGCTGGCCATCTCTCCGCGCAGACAAAGCTTGGTTTCCAGAGAAGCCCACCTACCTGGTGGTTAGCAGAGCCACGTGGCTGCAGCACTTAATTAACAGGAAACCAATATAAACTCCAGTCAACACGCTGGGAGGATGTCCAGGCAGAGACAGCGTCGCTGCCTTCCTGGGAGCCCGGCGGAGAGGTAAGTCCTGTTGCCTCCAAAGAGCTCTGGGCTTTCCATGGCGGGGGTTGCTCCGTGGGGTGAGCAGGGCCGGGCGTTCGGGGCACCCGAAGGCGGAGGCCCTGCAACGGGTCCTTTCGTTCATGAGCTGGGACCCACAGAAAGCTCCATACAGTCCCCATCCTATCGGGTTCCACAGGAGAGGGATGGAAGCCATTCCCTGCCCAGGAATACGGCCCCTCCTTGGTGGGGCCGCAAAAGACTGGGTGTTTTGGGGTAAGGAGTAGCTGGCATCGCTCTGGGGGCCGAGCAGCTTTCCAGCCATGCCCCAAAAAGGGGCACTGGGCTCTGCCCCATGTGGTCCTACTCCCAAACTGACTCCCTCCAGCCTTCTCTGCTGTATTTTAACTCCACGTTATTTTAACTCCACCCTTCAGAGGTGGGTGGTTTGGATTAAATCTCCCAAGAAATCCCAATATTCTCTTTGAACTGTATCTCCCTCCTTTCTGATGTATCTTATCCCTGCAAAGATCAGGGACTTGGGAAGGATCTCACAGCCACAGACTTTCCACTTGCTTCCCCTCTGCAAAGTGCTTCTCTCCATCCCATAGCAGCCTTAGGATCTCCAGTGAGAATCAAAAGAATCAAAACCAAAACAACTAAGCCCTGTGCACAGCAGTGGAGCCACTCCTGCAGAAGTCATTGGGAGTAGAAATCTGAATGACTTCCCCATGGCTTAGGAAAGTAAACCCTGCACTAAGACCAGGTGAAAAGACTGGGCTAATTGGGAGCCTTGGGGAGCACACCAGGACCGACCCTTGCTGTGATCCCCCCATGCAGGTTGCCCCGGAATCATGCTGAACGCGCTGCTGCTGTGCTGCGGCTTGCTGCAAGGAATCCAGGCCATCCTCACCTCGGACCTCGGCCACGCGCAGGACGTGGGCACGGGGCTGGACGGGGCGGACAGAGGCCGCTACTCCAGCCTGCTGCGTAAAGCCAAGGAGGTGTCTGTGGAGCCAGCGGGTGAGTCCTGGCCACCCGCTTGGTGCGGTCCCCAGTCCCTGGGCTAAACGCAGCCTCTCCTATTGCTTCTGGTGAGATTCCCTCTATCCTTCCCTCCTGAGGCCTGCCTGGAGCCAGCACTTCTCCTCATGTACCCCTGCACACACAGAGACTCCTCTGCCCTGCAGCGTTCATAAGCTGGGACCCACAGACAGCTCCATACAGTCCCCATCCCACCATGTTCCTCAGGAGAGGGATGGAAGCCATTCTCTGCCCAGAAATATGGCCAAAATCACAACTCGGGCTGGCTTTTCCCCTCTGAGGTGCAGCAGTATTAAGCTACACCTTTGACCACTCATTCTCTGTGCCCTGGACCATGGAGAGCTGAGCCCGAGGGGAACACCCTCAGCCAGCAGCCGGCACACTTTGACCAGCTTCTCTGTATTTAACAGGAGCTCTTCCCAGGCCTGAGTTTGATCAGATGGCCCTGGAGGTCCAGGAGGCTGATGGAAACCTTGAGCAGAAAGGTGGTGTGCTGGACCCACAGGTAATGTCCTATGGTGTTCTCTTAAAACTTGTTTTCTTAAAAACCTCCAAAGATGAGGGCTGCTCCATGCTGTATCAGGTTTCTCTGCACCTGAGGCCTGGGCTGGTATGGAACAAACACCAAACCCAGTGGGTGCTTGAGAAGGGAGACTACATTTGTGGTCTGCTGAGGAGCACGTGAATGCTGAGAGTCTGTAAAGTCAGAAGGAAGGGGACCTAGAAAGCCCCTTCCTACCAGGAACGCTGCTGCAAGGACCAGGCAGGAGAGCTGCCTGGAAGGGAGGGAAGTTTTGAAGTCAGGCAAATACTCTCCATCTAATTTCCTCTGAAGCTGTGAACTGAGTCTTCTTCACCAGATATTTCAGTAATGACAAATGGGCATGGGATATGTTCTTTCTAAATTTCTCCAGGCAAATCAGTCAAAATTGGAGAGGACTCTGAAGGGTATGAAATGAACACTTCCAACCCAGGGGGACAGGAGTAGTGAATTCACTATTAATAAGTGTCAAGTATTTGCAGGAAGACTTTGACCTCCTCCTTTAATTGGAGGGTCCAAATGACCTGCTCCTGCTATAAAACCAGACTGGAATTGTGTCCCAAGACAGAAAACACCAGGTTCTCTCTTGCATCTGTGTACGAGGCAGATGGCAGGGGACAGCTCTCGGCTGTGCCCACAGCAGCCACCAGCCTCTCCAGCTCTGCCCCCTCAGCAGCTTCGGGGACACTGTCACGCTGAGCCCCAGGTGCGGGTTAGGGGGGTGAAGCCAGGTATTCCGGGTCCTGGCAAACCTCATGTGTTTTGATGTGATGCCTTGGACACGTGAGGCTGTACGGAGCGGACCTCAGGGCCAGCCTGGATTGAGGCAGAGCCAGGGCGGAATCTCCTTCCATGCACAGTGAGCCGGGGGACATCCCCACGCTGTTCCAAGCGGCTCTTCCCTCCTTCCCGCCGTTAAATCCCTTCTCCCGGCTCCTCTCCGCGCCAGGCGCTCTCCACGGCGCTGCAGGCACCGGGCCGCGAGGAGCGCTCCCCGCGCCGCTGCGTCCGCCTCCTCGATTCCTGCCTCGGCCACCAGGTGCCCTGCTGCGACCCCTGCGCCACCTGCTACTGCCGCTTCTTCAACGCCTTCTGCTACTGCCGGAAAATCAGCACCTCCTTCCCGTGCGGCAAGAACTAGCGCCGGGCCCGGCGGGCGCCGCGCCGCCGCCGTCGCGGGGGCCTCTCGCCCTGCAGCTCTAATAAAGCAGCCGTTAGCAAAACCCGGGGCCCGTTTGGACTCGTTGTACCTCCCGGAGGGGTCTCGCGCCGAGACCGGGGGCTCCGGAGGCGCCGCCCCGCGCGCGGGAGGCGGCGGCGGCTCCGCCTCACGGCGGCCGCCAGG
>VWPW01014260.1:21105-65539 GCA_013389825.1 Crypturellus undulatus
CGGCGGGCGCGGTGACGTCACGTGGGTGGCGGGCGCGGTGACGTGAGGCGCCGCCGCCGCCGAGCGGGGAGCCGGGCGCCGCCGCCGCCGCCATGTCGAGCTTCCCGGAGCTGCACTTCAACGTGGACAACGGCTACCTGGAGGGGCTCGTGCGCGGCTTCAAGGCGGGCGTTTTGCGCCAGGGAGACTACGTGAACCTCGTGCAGTGCGAGAGCCTCGAGGGTGAGCGCGGCGGGGACGGCGAGCGGGAGGCAGCGGCCTGCGGGGACGCGGCGCCGGGTCGGGAGGCGCGGGGGGCCCGGCGCCGTGTCCTCATGGAGCCCTGGTGTGAGCGGCCCTTTCGGGATGACCAAGGCACCGCGGAGAGTAACTGCCGGTCGCTGGGGTGTCGGCAGCGGCGATACTCACCGCGGTCTGGGTAAATTCAGCAGGGAATGTTCCTCACCTGTAGTCTCGTGCTCGCTGTTACCGCCTCTCTAGATTAGTGTGCACCAAGCTGTGATAATTCTGCTCTATGAGGCTCATCAGTTAAAATCATGAAGCCATAACCCACCCCTCCCCCCCTTTTTTTTTCTTTTTTTCAACCAGTAAAGCCAAGTTCAGGGAAGACTTGGTCTCTCTTAACTGCTCTCCATCCCCTGTGTGCCAGCATTCTCCCAGAAACAGTCAAAAACGGGTCTCTGTTGAAATGGAGTAGAAACTCACGCCTAGAGATGTCAATGGGACGAAAATTACTGGGATTATTGTATATTAGGCACCCAAAAATACTGGTTAAACGCCAGCTTTGTCTTTAGGATTGTTACCAAATGAGTCAAATCCATATGGACTGTTTAGAGGGATCCTGAATGCAAGTTACCTGGAGATGCTGTGTGAGCTGTTAAATAACAGCTGTCAAAGCTGAATACTCATTTGAACTGTGCCTGCCATTAGTTAGCAATATAAAAGAAGATACAATATATACTTGGGGCTTTTGATTATGGGTGAAAACTTATGGGCTGAAAAACTTATGGACTGCAGAACCTGTCATATTTCAATGCACTTTGCTGTCTTCTGCTATTTTGCTCTTTGTTCATCTTTCCTTTCTCCCTGTATTTGAATTTAAGGTCAATTTCTTTCTTATTTTTTTTTCTTATTATTTCCGCATTGTGCAGACAGAGCTTTTAGAGACAGTTGGTTATTATTTCTACAGGAAGTATAGGCATTTCTAATAGGAATGAAATCGTATATTGAAGACCACTGTAGGAAATGGGAATTCCTGCTGCCACTTGGACTCTTCCATCCAAGTCCATTTTGGGGAACAGCCTCTTGTGGCTTGTTGTACACCTTAAAAATACCCTCCCAGCACGTTTCTTCTTTAGGACAGAATCTTATTTTCAGCAGACTTCTCCACTGCTCTTTGCTTTGTTCTTAGCACAAAGTGTCGGATCTGAAGGAGGTGGGGGGGAACATCTATGCTCTCAACATGCCTGGAACTGTCGCTTCCTTATCATCATCTCCGGAGATTACTTCCTCTTTGGAGTCTTTCTGTATTTACAGTTTCCCCTTTTTCACCCTTCTTCTGAACCAAGTTGCACAAATTTAGTTCTCTCTGGGAGTGGTGGTTTGCTGTACAGGGAAGGAGCTGCTTCTTGTTTAATCAGTTTACTGCTGCCCCAAGGAGCCAACCAGCTCAGCGTGATGAGGCAAGTTCCTAAGCTGCCTTGGAGAAGGGTTGGAGCGCGTGACTAGGGCGCAGGAGCTGATTTGACTTTGTCTTTCTCTTGAAGCCCCGTGCAAGACTCTTTGGTCCCTTCTCTCAGCTCTGAAAGACATGAGGCTTTAATCGCATCTGGGTCAGTTCCCGAGTGCTCTAGTGCTGGGTGGCGCTTGGTAATTGCTGAGCCCTCTCTGTTGTGTTTAATTCCCGATTCCAACACAAGGTGTCAGGGAAGGCTTTCTTGCTGCCTTCCTATACCTCAACTGCGTAAACCAGGTCTGTTTCTGGGTTGAATCTCTCTCGAATAATCAAATTTGAGTTGCCTGGATTTCCCACAGTCCTAATGAGACAGAGATCTCTCCAGCTCTTAAAAGCTGTTGCAACTTCCTGTATGTTCAGCATCAATTCCTATAGATTCAACAACTTTACAAGAATAAAAAGTTGAGACAATTGGACACCGGTGTAACTTTAAGAAGTGAGGTTCAATCAATAACTGGAACATGTAGGCAAACTTTATTGCTGGTTTTGTCACACGAGCACTTAGTGACCACGTTCAACTTGCTGTGCATGAGGACCCCAGTGTTTGTCTTTGCAGAGCTGTCCAGTTAGTCAACCCTGCTGTGTGCTGGTATGTGATATTGTTCCTTCTCAGATGAAAGACTCTGTGCTTCCATTTGCTGAACTTCAGGAGGTTCTTCGCCCATTTCTCCAGCCTGTCAAGGTCTCTCTGAACAGCAGATGATCATCAGATGTATCATTCCTCCTAGTTTTGTACCATCTGCCAACCTGCTGCAAATTCCATCCTGTCATCTAGGTCATTAATGAAGCTTTAATGAACAGTAATGGTACCAGGATTGACACTTGAGGGGGGACATCACTAGTGACAGGGCCTCTGTGTGGATGTGGTGCTGGTGGTCACAGCCCTGATGTTTATACAGCCTACACTTCCTTAGCTTGACTGTGAGGATGTTGTGGGAGACAGGGTCAAGAAGTTTCCTAACATCAAGGTACTGTTCTACCCTCATCCACCAAGGCAGTTTTCTTGTCATGGAAGGTTAAATATGGCTTTTTTCTTTGTCTTTATGCTGACTACTCCCAATCACCTTCCTGTCCTTCAGATATCTCGAAAAAAGTATTCCAGAGTACTTCCAGTTCTCAGGAACCTCTCTTGATCCCTGTGACCTTTTGAAGATGGTTGAGATTGGCTTAGATATCAGCCAGCTTCCTCAGTGCTTGTGGGTGGACCCTGTCAGGCCCGTCTTCCTCCATCAAGGGTACCTTGTCTTTGCTCCAGACTTCCCATCTGGTCTCTACCAAGAAAGACTGAGGCGAAGAAGGCCTCGGTTTCTCGTGTCCTTGTCACCAGGGCCCATGCCACGTTTAGTAGTGGGCCTCCGTTTTTTTCCTGGCCTTCCTTTCGCTGTTCATGTCCTTGTAGAAGCCTTTCCTGTTGATGCCCGGAAAGGGAGCAGTGCTTTTAGTCTGCTCAGCTAAAAGTGGATAGCTAAAGACTTGCTTAGGTGGTTCTTTAGGGTAAAGACATTAATTTCTGCACCCACCTTCTCTTCCTTCTTCCTTCCATATGGAAGAGAGATGATGAAATACATTGAAACATAGGATGCATGATACACAAAGCAATGCTCACAAGATTTTCGAGCAGACTGTTGACTTTCTGTGTTAGAAACAAAGAACAACAAGGACAGCAAAACCTGGCTGTGCCAAGTGAGAAGCCTTGGGAGAGGTGATTTGAACCCCAGAAGGGCTTAGGATAAAAATATGGACAACCTCTTGGGACTGAGGAAATTGTGGTTTTGAAACAGAGAAGATGAAGAGCTATAGGAGACAATAATGACTGGGGGAATGGCCATGGAAGTATCCAAATATGTTGCAGTGGAATTTGCCGCCTCTGTCTGCAGGAAGGTGGCATATCCTTGATATGTGTGGAGGTTTGTGCAAGCTCAGAAGTGTCTGCTGAACAGGCAAAGTAGTAACAAACGAAAGAGTAGAAGCTGGAGTATTGTGAAGGGATATACAGGCAGTGTAGCTGGTAATGTAATCCCTTGCTCTTTGTACCTTGGGCCTGGGAGATGGCTGACACGATAACCTATTTTAATTTTATGTGTGTAGCGATAGCTCCTGAGCACCAGGGCCAAGATGTTGGCATTGCAGCACAGAGCCACATGAAGACCCAAACCCATCAGTTCCTCCCAAAGATGGGAAAGCTCATGCCATGCCTGTGCACGCAGAGTCAAAGTAGTGCTTGCTTGGAAGGTGCTCAAACCTTTAACTTGGTCTAAAACTCTGGCATACGGTCAAGGAAGATGCTAAAGAAGGAAAGTGCAGAAGCTTGAGCTCGTAAGGCCATGGATGACTCTTAAGTGTCTTAAGAGATGATGAAGAATGTCTTAAGATGTCTCTTAAAACTAATGCTTATGGGACGGGCTTTTGTGACTGAAAGTTATCTGTAAGATTGAGCAACGGCTTGATTTCTTTAACAACAAAGCAAACTTGTAGGAATGGCTAAATTATTGCTGTGGACTTGTGAAGTTTCTCAGGGAAAAGAATGTGTTGTGATCAGTGACATGTCCAGTTGTGGTAGTTACAGAGCAGTTTGAACTCAGCTTCAGTTGCATTTATGACAGTTGTAGAGCCAACTTTATAAAAACAGGAATGCTTGAAAGAGCTGAGAAAAGGTTGCTGTAGGTGCAGTCCAGAGGTGTCTGAAGGGTCTTGAGGTGACCCTTTTAGAGGAGGGGAAAAAAAGAATTAAAAAAACAGCTCTGAGAAGAGGTGTTCTAGCAAGAGGCAATTTTCTGGGAGTTGTGACCTGGTCATAAATCCTTGTTTTTTGTGGGGAGGAAAGGGAATGACAGTATTGCTGTGATTCAAGAAGATCCCCTTTGCCAAATGCTGGCTCAGTCTCTTCTTCAAGTGTGTGACCCATTTGAAAAAAGCCCAAAAGGGCAAACGTACATCGCAAAGCAATTGCTGGCAGTAGCAGAAACGTTGGGACCAGTACATGTTTGTTGGTCACCGCCTGGAGAAGTCCCTCAGGGGTGGCTCATGTCAACCTCTTGCTTCCAACAGGCTGAGCAGCCAGCGAGAAGGTGTTGGAGAAGACCTAGGAGCCAGTGTCTTGTCCACCTGCAGCGGGTGAGATGTCTGGCAGCCGCTGCTGAGGGCTGGCTGCCCCTCGGCTTGAACTTGTGGTAGGGACAGATATCTTGAACTTCTGGACAGCTCAAGGTTTGCTCGGCAGTGGGTCTGCTTATTAGTAACGGCACTACTGGGACAGTAAACCACAGGATTAGTCAGTCCTTAATGGAGAAATTGGACATGCAAATAGTTCTACTGACAACTCCTGAAGCTTTCTGGATGGAAAGAGGCTCTCTGGGTTTGGTGACTAGCCCAGTGGCTGAGGGAGGATAGACTTGCGTAAAGCACTGATACACTGTGGGGTGCACTGAGTCTGGGTTTATAAATCTTGTCTTATTTGTTGGAAAGTGTGTTCCTTTTTTTTTTTTTTTTTTGGACGCTAAGAGATGCAGAGCAATTTAATTCCTAAAGTTTGTGGCTAGCTTTCCCTGTAAAAATTTAATTTTGAGCATTATATAAGCACGGTGCTGAAACCAGTTACAACATGATGCTGTGCTGGCTCTTGCGCTGCAGAGTGGGGAGCTGACTCCCTTCCTGAGCAGGGCAAAAGACTGTGGTCAAGCAGGTCATGGGAATTTGCTCAGAGCTGTGGAGGGAGAGGCCACAATGCACAACCTGCTGCTCGAATAACTCTAATCAGACTAAATGTGCTGCTTCTCACGCCTCTTGAAATGGATGGTGCAGCACATCCTACTTATTTGAGTAGCTTGGTTGCTGGCACCGAGTCTCTAGCTTGAAGTGATTGGATAGTAAGGCAGCTTTTTGCAGTTTCAAAAATAAAAGCTGAGTTGTAGGCATTGATGGCACCAAAAGGAACCAGAGGTTTCTTTCGTAACGGCCTCTGAGATGAGGGGAGCAGGCCAGGAGAGACTTACAGGGAAAGTCACTAAGCTTTCAAACTGGTCCTCAGTAAAGGAGAAAACTGGATCATTTTGGAATGTCAGATGTACTGGATCAGGTATCACATCCACTAGATTCCTCACTTATTTCCTGTCTCGTGGCATATTGCCTTGTGCCAAGGTGAAGCTCTCAAAGGCAGAGATGTCAAGTGAGGTTTTTTGGGGTTGCCCAAAGGTGACTGGGTTAAGCCTGCTCTCACGCTGAGCAAGTGCTGCTCCTGCTGTAGCTGGGCCAGGTTTGGTTCCTGCACCCAGTGTCTATAGGCTTCTTCAAGCCAACTATACTTCTGTGTACTTGCAAAACAAACTTAGAGCAGGGTAAGTCTGTACAAAACTGTGCAATAATAGAGAACTGGAAGTGGGAGCAGTATGGCCGTAGCTACTTTAGTCTCCTATTCCTTATGCATCAGCCTTTGTAGGCACATGACCCTCACTGGGACTCCCTTCTATAATATTCAGTGAGCAACTGTTGAGTTTTGCTTCATACTTTCTCCAGGCATGTCCTGAATTTTGGCATGCTGCAGTTTTGGGGTGATGGATTTTGTGATGTGGGTTATGGTGCAAATTCTGTTACCTGAGTAGCACAGATTGCGTGGTCCTGTCTTGGAAGTGTGGGCATAAATTCATAGTATTTTCGTAGAATAAAGCTTAGCTGCCTTGCTAAGCAGGCTGGGGAGTAGAGATTTAGGCTAAATTCCTGCTTTTCTTCAGTCTTGCTGCTTGGCTTTGGGCAAGTAGGTTTCCTCACTGCATCCTGGATCCCCCGTTGAAAGTATCTACAGTGCAAACTCATCTTGGAGCTCAGGACAGAGGATGCTGCCCAACCTGCACCTTTAGCTGGCTGAAATGTCAAAAATATCAAGGGTTTGGAACCATGCTGACTCCTTGCGCTGACCTTAGTGGTGTTTATGTTCTTACCATGATGACAGAACGTGCACAGTTCAGCAAGATGGAAAGATACATCAGATAAATCACGGAGAAGTTTCTTGTTTGGGGATTTTTTTTGTGTGGGGGTTTTTTGTTGTTTGTTTTTTTTTGCGTGTATTTTTGTTTGTTTGTTTGTTTTGTTTTCTGGACATGCGTTCACATCTGGTTTGATTAAACTCCTCCATCTAATATCTCCCCCCCCCCCCCCCCCCCACCCATAAATACCTAGAATCTCTAGGAGAATGTTTGCCTACGTGGCCCTCCAAGGTGAAGCTGAAGGCAGATGAACACTATGTACCAGTGCAACCAGTAATGCTTTAAGAGTTAGGATTATATGACACTCGATTCTGAATTCAGATTTTCCATAGAGACAGTTAATGCTTTTGGCTGAAATAGAGTTTTTTATCCTGATAGAGCTCAGCATGTTAAGGTTGCTTGTTTGCCAGGATCACAGCTTGGTTGGGTGTCGTATCTACAACAAGTGTAACAGAAGAAACAAAGACTACTTGAAACTATAGGAGGGAAAGGCTTCTGAGTATGTTCTTCCATACTGGCCAGGAGTGGGTTCAATCTTCCCCTTCACCATCTCTATCTCTCCATTTTCCCTTTAGGATGGGGCAGGACTGGCGTTGTGAAACATCTGATCTTTTCCTGCATTTTTTTGAATTGTGACAGAATTGATCGCACCTATAACTAGCTGACCTTTCAGGGAAGGAATACCTAGAGAAGTGCAGAGCGTCAGCATCCTCAGGTATGCTCAGGAAAAACAAATGTGTAGAACTGGCTTGTGCTTTCTTTTCTAGACTTGAAACTGCACCTGCAGAGCACAGACTATGGGAATTTCCTGGCCAATGAAGCCTCCCCCCTCACCGTGTCCGTCATAGATGACAAGTTGAAAGAGAAGATGGTAGTGGAGTTCCGTCACATGAGGAACCATGCGTATGAGCCACTAGCAAGTTTTTTGGACTTTATCACGTGAGTACCAGCTGCTCCTAAGTGTCATTAGAAACCCTACTGTTCTTGCAAACTTTTACATCACCTATCTGTGCTCAGCCCTGGAGCGACTATGTTTTCTTTAACTTGATGAATGAAACCATTCATGATCCGAGCTGAAGATCTCAAACTCTTCACAGTGTCACTGGGCCATCAAAGGCTTCTGCTGGCAGGATATGCGCTCTGCTGTGATCCTGCCATCCCACCTCAGTGGTTGAGTCAGCATACCTCTAAACCCCATCATAAACTGGTTCATGTAGCCAAACTAGCCAAAAAATTGAACTACTACCCCTTATTAGGGTTAGTCTTGGGCAGATTTCATTTCTTTAGCAGATTTAGTGGGATGTAATGAATATTGCTCCCCCTAAAGCAAGATAAGGCATAGAATGTGCAGACAGTGAAGACGGCTGCAGCCACCACAGCTTGTCTCTGTCAGAGTGTGAAAACACACAGGACTCTTGAACTTGCTGTGAAGAGGTACGTTCAACCCATGTAAGTCTTGAAATGGCACGATGTTCTTGCAAGCATCTTCTCCCAGAGCTTTCATACAACCTGTACCTTCCTCATCTGCTTCCCTCTGTTCAATGCTTGCTTTAGTCAGTAGTGATAATGAAATGGATTTGCTGGCTTCTGAAGTATCAGTTGTGCTAGTCTGCTTCTGAAATGTGGAAGCAAAATTGTATTCTTTTCCTCTGCACTCAGCCTGCTCCTGAAAAGTGGTCTTTGGCTTGCAAACTCCATAACCAGTGGCCTTCTCAAATCAGTAAGGTTATATACTGTGGAGAAAAGTAATCCTCTGAATGTGTTTAATTCAATGTGATTTCAACTTGCATCTCAGGGAAGAAGGCTTCACTCTATTCTCAGGTAGCATAGTTGATACTGCTTTGCCCTACGGCATTTACTTATTTGATACAGCGAGTTTGGGCCCATGACAAGCACCCTTGCAAGGGATATTTATTCTTGCACTTGTGGTCAACACTGTGTGTGTTACCTTTCCAACCACCAGACGATTCTTGAATGATATGGGCTGATGTGAAAAGGCTGTTCATGGCTCAAAAATTTTAAATTTGGCCTCTCTGTGACATCTTCTGCGCATACCAATATTGATTAAGGATCTGGCTCTACCACTGTCCTGCCTGCTCTCTTTTCCTGTATTTCTGAACACCACCACTATCTCATTGCTTTAGTCTAGTGTCTCATACCTATAATTTTTGTGATTATTTTACTAAGGTTTTCCTATTTTTAAGACAGCTTTTTTTTTTTCAACATAGCTGACACTGAAACCCATTGAATTTTCATATCTGGATTTAGTAGTTGACTTTCTGCAAGACCTTATCATGCCTCTCTTGCAGATGAATTTTCAATGAATAAAGTAGTTGTGTTAGTTGTTGGAAACCCTGGAGAGCAATCTCTTCTGCTCTCTCAAACGTAATTATTTTAAGTTTCCATACACTTCTTGGACTATATTATATTCATTGTAGAGACAGCAGTAATGTTAGAGACTGTCCATACTGGGTAGCCTGACCGCCCTGATGCTTTTCACTTATTGCTCTTCAGACTTATGAAAATGTCTGGTCTCTGTGTTCAGTTGTTGTTATTAATGGTCTCTTCATCTGGCTTCTGTGCTATCTTTTTGAAGGCAGTACCCTAGGCATGACCCATGAATATCTTGCAGACTAAAAACCTTATGGTTTTCCTTTATAGTCTTTTGAAAACTAATACATGGAAACAATGAACCAGTAGCTCTTGCAAACTGCTTGCCCTTGATGACATGCTGCAGGCTTTACTAGGAGGGTTGCAGGTGTTTGTGAAAACCCAGTCACCTGTTAGACCAGGCCAGGTGACCTTTACTGGTATTTTGGACAGTTCAAATTGTACAGAAAACTTTAAATGTCCATGCTTGGGTGAGGTGAGAAGCCAGTTCTCATCAGCTGTTTGAATGGCTTAACTTCAAAACTTGCTTTGTGCTCAGCTTCATTTAGCTTTGTTGTGGTTCTTTTTTTTTCCCTTGATTTTGAAGAAACCTCCATTTAAAACCCAAATCCACAGTTCTGTGTTGGTATCTGTCTCTTTTCTCCTGTGTCGTCTTTTCTTCAGTATGTTGGTGCTGTTCAGTACAGGATATTTCTTCCTGGAGTTGTCTTCACTCTCATTTCTTTTTTTCCCCCCTTGTTTTGGTGCCACTGTCTACAGTGCTCGAGCTAGAGGAAGGTAGTAGCTGCATAAAAGCAGTGCTCCTAGATGAAGCTGGTAGTGCAATCCTCTCGGAGCCTTTTTTGCGAGAAATCCAAGTGCTCAGTTGGATTTCATCATAGTTTTGTTCAAAGTTGCTGCTGTCAAGGAGACAGGTCCTCCTGTTAAGTGTGTCCAGTTTCAGCTGATCCTAGATTTAGCTGTGATGCACAGGTTTCCTAATACTACAGTGCACATGCTCATGGTTTCTGCATGGCCTTTTGAGAATTACTTTGGGTTCTGGCTAACTTTTGACCTCTCCGAGTTAAGATATTTGTCTTGTAAAAGCAGGGCTAAACTGGTATTCGTGATAAATCAGTGTACCTTGTTAAGCCTGAGATTTGCAGCCATGGTTTAATTCGCTTAAAATCTAGTTCTGCTGCCTGCTATCAGTTTCTGTTGATAGTCTATAGTGGTTACTCCATTTGCTTTGCCCAAGTTAGGTGTCATCCTGTAATCCCCGTCTTGGACAAACTGACAAATGGGATCTGTCTTGTTCCATCTGTCACTTTGAAGTTACTCCTTGCTCTTCATTAAGGGTTCCTGTGTAATGGATCACTTCTCACTTAGCTATTTTTAAATGTGGGAGACTGCCCCAGGGCTGCAGTGGTCATGGGACAATATGGTGAAATCCAGGGAAGATGCATGATTCTTGTTTTTGAAGTATTTCTCAAGAACTCAGCAGAACTCTGCTGTGTTTCATGCAGTTTTTATCTGCACTTGCAGATTCTGTGCTTAAATATTTAACTTCAAAGGATGCCTTTTTACATTAGTCTCTGTTACAATTCAAGTATTTAATAGTCAAAATGCATCTCTGATTCATGCTCAATAAGAGGCAGTTGGAGAACAGACTTTGCTGGAAGTCAGAAATTGCTGCCTCAGGTTGATAACAAAATCCTTTGCTTTGTTTTTTCCAAAAATCCTCCCTCCTCATCCCTCCTGTTTAGGATGACTCGTTGTTTCAGGAAGATGGGCATCATCACTTTAATAATCCTGAGTAGCAATTTTATTATTAATTTGTTTTTGGGCAGCTGGATCACAACCGTGGTAGTCCTGCTACCAGTCATGTAGTAGGAAAACCCTCACCTCAGGACATCTCTGGTCTAACTGACTGCTCGGAGCAGAGCTAGCTTTAAAGTTAGAAGTTGTTCGGGGTCTTGTTCAGGTGTAAACCTCTGAGGATGGAGATGCTGTGGCCTGTCTAGTCAAGACATACAGAGCTGCAGTGCTGATGAAAGGATGGAGGGATCACCCCTGGGTTTGTGCTTAGGAAACCAATGGAGTATTAATGCAGTGGAGATTGTGCTTATCAAATGTAGCTGCTCCATCCTGAAGAGACTGGCAGCATCGTGGATGCTCTAGGAGCTTGCAATGTCTTCTTGGGCTCTAGTCCAGCCTGTTCTGTTCCCTGAATCTGCCCCTGTGGTTTTAGTAAGTCTTGACTTGGGAGAGGGGAGTCTTCTGCACTTGCAGCAGTTTCGTAGTGTGTTGTACTGCTGCCAACGTGAGGCTTCCCCTTCATGTCCCAAGTAAGTAGCATGGTGAGCAGCTCATTGCAGAGGCTGGAAGCATGTGCTTGTGCCAGGATCTCTCACTTGACAGTTCTGGACAATACAATGTCACACAAAACCTATTCAATGCTTGGAAAACACCTTGCTGAAAATGGTCAAGCTGTGGGTGGCTGGTACCATGAGGTGGATCAAGCATAAAGTCAGGATTCGTACTCCATGAGTTGGACTCTGTAGAGCTTTAGAGTTGATCTACATGTGACTTCTGTTCTCCAGAGCTCCCCTTTTTTGTGGGGAGTGCTCAGACTTCGACCTCGGGGCGTATTGCTGAGATCTAGGGAAATGTTTCATCTTGGGGCTGACTATTGGCCTTATGTTTGATTGCCCCAGAGCCAGCTTGCCACTAGCTATGCAGCTCATGCTGCTGTGACAATGAGATGCTACCAAAGGCCTCGATCTCAGGTTGTGCAAGGGGGAGAGGGCTGGAGGAGAGCTCTGGAGCGCTAGGAGGGAACATGTTTTTCATGTGCTCTTCACTACTGTGCTTTGAGGCCACAGATGTGCCACAGAGCTGCCTGGGACTTGCCAGAAGGTGGCACTCCAGGCCTGTGTCTGCCTGTGCCTGGGCACGCACGGGGGCCCTTTATAAGGCTGCGCAGGTGACTAGGAATTAACCTGCCTGTAGAGCAGAGGGAAAAGAGCAGCATTTAAAAGGACACCAAAACACCTAAGCCAGCAAAGTAGCTACGTGATATCTTCAAAGTGAGGCCTTCATTCCACAAGGCGCTTGCTGTCATTGATGTCCATCCATCCTGTTGCACTTTCCATCCCGGCACCACGTTCTTTCCCAGCTCCAGTCTTGTCCAAGATCTTTCTCCTCGTAAGCATTGCTAGTAACAAGTTATGTAAGATTTTGGCTGATATCCCTTTGGTTTTCTCAGGTGGTGCCTGTTGTAGCCTCCTGTATCGCTGCAACGGGAAAAAGCTCGGCTTGAGGCCCTCCCGGAGGTGTCATAGGAGGAACCACAGCTCTATAAAGCACCTGCGAGCTCCATGTCAGGCTGTTTTGCTGCACAGATGGCTTCGGTGGATGGCTGCTCGTGCTTCCCCACATTTTTATGCCACTCGTAATAGCCCTGACTGATAGGCACATGTCAACATCTCTGCTCCAACACAAATAACTGACTGTTTGGCTGAGGGAAAGCAGAGACATGCTGTAGGGCAGCAGCAAACAGGTATTAAGTGTACTTGAAACAGCAGAACCCACTTCCTGAACTCAACAAGCATGTATTGACTTATGGGATGGAAGTGGTTTTTAGGTTCTTCTCTATGATCTGCTGGCCTGCCCTTCTGTAAACGCTTTGTTCTTTGTCTTAGCCTGACACAATGCCACGGTCTGTCTCTTTTTCTTTAGAGTGTCCCTGTCTGTGCTTCAATGGGAATCTTTATTTGTAGTTCCTAGGATCATACCTAACTCCAGTCAGCTGTAGACTGATCGGATTGTCTTCTTTTGGGAGTATTTTTCCAGGGGAAAGAAAACAAAATCTTTGTGACCTGGCTTCAGCACCAAGAGTGGATTCATGGCAGCCTGACCTGATCCCTCGGACAGTTGTTTGGTCCCTTGAGCCATCGCAGCAGGTGGATGGACAAAGATGCCTGATCTTGGGTTCAGGTTGGGCGACTTGGTAACTCTGCTCAAGCAGCTTTCAAGGAGTCTGCCGCCAGAGCGAGGCCTGGGATCGACCTGCGTCAGCATTGCAGCACATCAAACCCACCTCTCAAGCCCGTGATCAGAGGATAGACTAGATTATTATTTGCTTTTACCTCACTGGTCTGCCATATCTTGGGAACAGAGTTCTGGTTGCCCTGAGGATGAAGTTGGGAATTTGGCTTTTAGGGCTTTGTGGTCACAAGACCTGCTTTTGATGAGGCTGCGTGAACCTTTTCCCCTTGCTCATGCCTTAGCTGGCACTTCCCTCTACTGCCTTTTCCCTGACCTATTCCTGCTCTGCCTCTCCCTTGTGCTGCCTCGATCTGGTTTCTGCTGCATGGCTTTGAGTTCAAACCAAATCCTACAACAGTGGTTTTTCTAGAGCCAAATTATTTCAATTGCTGCTTGAGCTCAAGAGCAATGCTCTTCTGTGGAGTAGGAAGTTGCCTGTCATCTATTTTAGATGTGCTGGAGTGTGCATCCTGGCATAGTGCATGTGGTTATAGCATATAACTACATCCTTTTGAAGTGCTCTCTTACAGAAGAAATAACTCCAGCATTATAGAGGTTGCAGCTTATTTGGGCAAATGCAACAATCCAAAGGATTTTTTCCTAGTGCTGCTGTGGTTAAAACTGTGCTGTGTTATTTTCAATTAGCTGTTGAATCCTTGGCTGTTGGGGTGGGAGGGATCAGGGAGCAGAAATTACACGGGCGCTGGGGATCCTGCAATAAATGCTTTACGAGCCTTTTCTGGCAGAGATGCCTTTGGCAGAGAAAGGCAGGTTTTTGTCGAGCCGTTTCCCTGTTTGAAGGGAGTGTAAAGTTGAACTGATAAGCCAAGGTCTTGGAGGGTTTATACAACACTCAAAATTAGAGCACAGGTAGCTTATGATGTGCAAATTGTTGCAGGCTAATGTCCTCTGGGTGGTAGCACTAGAGATGCAGCTGCTCTTATGCTTCCCTGAAGGATGCACAACCCGTTTGCTTGACCACTTGTTCTGGGTCCTTTCATCACCTGAAGGATTTATCTGTCACTGTCTCCATCAAGAAGGCCACACTCCTCTGTGAAAGGAGGTGGGTAATGCTATATTGCATGGAGGGGGATGCTCCTCTCCCAAGCCTCTGTAACCCAGCAAATATTTCCTTTGGCCAGCTGCCTCGAGCTGGAACAGCCTGACGGTGCTCACATTGACCGAGCCTCCTCTTCACTTGGAAGCTCTCAGTATGGTGCCTAGCAAGCCTGGTGAGTCACGGTAATGATTGAAAGCCCTAGCAGAATGTTATGGGTGTTAGCAAAGATGCACAAGTCCTTTCTCGCAGCAGCAGTTTGTGGACTCAACCCTCTTTTCAGGCTGCACTTAAAGCTGCATCTCCGTGTTGATTCTGCAGCTTGCAGGGACAGTTCGTGGACTTTGCTCGCATCCTGTCTCGCAGTCTTCCTGTCGTAGGCTGAACAGCAGGTCTGCAGGAGATAGGAAATAAGGAGGGAAGATGGGTTTATATTGGATTATGATGGCTGCAGCTTTTCTACAAGGCCACCAACGTACACTGCCCTAAGTTGGGCACCTGACGCAGTGCACCTGTCCCATAATAATTATATGTTTTGTTTCCCTGAGTGAAGTTCAAGGTCCTCTGGAGCTGGATCTTAGCAGTGTCATTTTTCTTCTACCTCTCTTAGTCTCAGTCATTGCTTTAGACTGGCAGTTTCAGCCTGGAGGAGGCCTGGTAGATCAGGATGCTGCTTTTGGACATCTTTTGGGAATTTATGCTCCATGCTCTTCCAGAGAGATCTCTTCCCTGAAAGTTTCAAGTCTAACAAATGCTTGTGAAGAAGTACTGTAGTGCTCCAAAGCCTAGCAAAAACCTGCATCCACCTGGCATGTTGTAAGGCATGATGGTGCAGTCTTTCATCTTATGTCCTTTTTATACTCTTAATTGATTTTTCTATTATCTCCTTCTTGCATATAAATCACTAGCATTGAAGGTAACAAAATAGTTTATGCAGATTGGGCTTCTGCGACTGGTTTGTATGAATAGGACACAATTCTGGTCGATATTCGAAGTGTAATTAGTGCTAAAGTGTGCTCAGCCTTACTTACTAGCCTCTTATTTCTCAGACCAAGCTTTGGAGCAGCAAGTGTTAGGTGACTGGAGACTCTTGCATGAGGCTGTAGATGCCCAGATCCCTCCTCAGCGTTTAAAGAGACTTTTGTGTCCAGAATGCATCATCCTATTCATAAAGCCTTGAAGTTAGAGTGCTTCAGCTAGCATTTTTCCCCCTCATTAGCTTTCAACACAGCTAATGCTAAGCTGAATGAGTGCTCATCTGTTTCTGGATCATGATCCCAAGAGACCTAGACTTGCTAAAAGATGGTAAAAATTGCACAGAGATACAGCTAAATATAGCTGAGTGCCGAGAGCATTCTTGGCTGCTGGGATTTGAAAAGCTGCTGCTTGGGAGTACTGAAAAATTGTAACTTACTCCTGCGAAACACTGTCACTGATTTTTAGTAGGGCACCCACTTCCTGGCTCATTGTCCTTAGTTTGTGGTGGCAGCCGTAAAATTTCAGCTTTCTCCTTGCTGGATTCCTGAAATCGCCACTCACGAGTGACTTTTGATGCAACTCTGGGAAAATACAGGCTAGCAAAATGGGAAGGGAGTTTGCATGTTTCGGGCAGGGTGTCACGTGCGTTACTTCTGCTGCTCGCGGTCAGCGGCTGCTGCTCTGACTTGTTCTAGTCTGAGCTGCAAAACAGACTGCAGGATTTTACTCAGTTCACGTGCGGTTACTCGAAGAAGCCTCCATGCGGGCTTCTGGATGTGAAACTTTCCTTTTCAGTCCAGGGCAGCTGTGACATTATTGACTTTTAATCTCAAAACCACCCTCTAGATGGAAGTGTCTTGTCTGCTGGCTCTGTTGTTAGTATAGGTCACTACTCTTCTGTCTTTCACGATCTGTGTTGCCTTCTCCAGTGGCAACTTAAATGAGGAGTTCAAAAAGGTTCAGCCAATGACTTTGTAAGCTCCCTTTTGCAGGAACCCATGGACCATAGGGATGATCATGCATAGTAAAGCCAAACCCAGGAAAACTGTAGTATGAAAAACTAGTCATTTATGAGACTCTCACCCATACCTTTACCATCCCCAGTCTCCAAATATCTGATGCGGGTGAGCTGCAAGAGGGAAGCACTAAATACTGAAATGTCTCTAGTCACTTCAGCTCCACTATAGCTTCAAGCTCTAGAGTTTACACTGAGATTACAGCACTGCTCTGATCCTGTTGGCATCTTGCTTTTTTATCCCTAAATAACACGTGCTTCTGGAGTAACGTGATCAGCTGTTCAGTGCAGTCGCCTAGTGACCTTTGCTTTGCGAGCAGTAGCCTTTTCTTAAAGTCTCGTGCTGGTTTTAGAGAAGGTCAAAGTTGCTTGAGTAAAACCTTGACCCATTCTAGGCGCTTCAGAGAGGCAGTTATGTAACAAGTGTTCACAGTGCACAGTGAGTAACACGCTATAATGTTGTCCTGACCATGCTGACACACAACACCATGGTCACTTGTGCTCTGGATAACTCTGATTTGGTTCATTTGCTCAAAATTGCAGGTCCCTTGGATTCTAGTCCCTGGTGCAAGATGGGAAACCTGCCCGCAGTTGGGAGGCTCATCGGTTGTACCTGGAATATCTCCTTTCAAACAGCAGGTCTACAACTCGGGGTGCAATGAGAAGCCAAAACCCCTGAAACACAGCCCTGTTCTCCCCTCCTGCCCGCTCTGCGGGGTCTGTGCTTTGTGTTATCAGCCCTGCCGATCTCTGCGTTTCCCTGTTGACAGGGAGGGCTGTCCTCATGACCCTTCCTAGAGCAGCTGTTTAACTACAGCTTGGCAGGGCTTTCAGAGGATTCCTGAGAAACGCAGGTCATGCAATGTTCTGTCATTAGTCATGCTTTGTGACCACTTGCAGTATTGTTTACAGTTTCTTCAGTATCCTGGAGCAGAAAGCAATAAAAAGCCGACCTATCTGCTGTAGGACAATGACTCTTTATGATTAGATTAGTAAAGTGGGAGAAGGAGAAGCCCCGAGTGTCTTGGGGTGGCCATGCAGGGCTCTGCCATGCAAGCTCTGGCTTGCGAGCCAAGTTGTAAAGCGGCCACGTGATGAACTTTCATGTATTTTATGAGCTCCCCTTGTTTAAACAACAAAAAGCTCTCCCAGTATTCACTGGGCTATTGTAATCTCTTTTTTTTTCCCCTGCATATTTTGTTCATCAGTGGCTGTTCCTAAATAATCCCCAGAGGAAGAAAACAAATTCTCCAGGTACCTGTGTCCTGCTTTTGTGCTTCCTCCTTGATTCCAGCATCCATGGACAGCGGATGGTTAGTTTCTGGGGCCTGATTTTCCTGTATCTTCTCCAAATGGCCTCTCCATGTGGGTTTGAGACCAAACCAACTCTGGTAGCAAGAACGATCTTTCTAATCTGCTGCTGCTGGAACAAACCACCTCTTCTGGGTTTTTTTTGTTTGTTTGTTTGTTTGTTTGTTTGTTTGTTTGTTTTTTTTTTGTCTTTGCTCTGTGTTGTCCTAGCCTGATCTTGCTCTCGTGTTCGGTGAAGGTTGTCCAAGGTAGGTTGGGTTGAACCGAATGCTACCTGGGCTTCAGGTGTGCCGGAGTGGCCCACGTTTTCTTGGACTCCAGAAAACCATAAGGCAACATCTGTCTGCTGTGAAGGTAGAGTTGACTTCAGAGCTTCTGTTTCTTTGTGCCTGTCTAGAAAGCACCTATAAAGCCTCCAGTCATCTTTGGCTGCATTGAGACACGTTTTTGCTGTGAATAAAGCTTCTACACTTGATACTTTCCTGTATTTATTAAGAAATTCCACTCGTCTTGTTATTGATGCTTCCAAATAACAACTAAAATTGTGTTTCTGTGAATGTAAATTTCTGGAAAGGAATACACCTCACTTCAGTGAGTGAACAGAAGAATGAGGCAGGGTGTAACCATATACATTATACCGATTCTGGCTGAACACCCAGTCTTTTCATAATCTTCTACCCGTATCAGCAGTTAGCAGCTCAAATGTATGGTCTGGCTCAAAAGTTTTGCTATAGCTTTCTTGGAGATCAAGTTGGAGGCTTGAAATCAGTTGCCACCTTTTAACTACAGCTCTACTGCTGCAGGTGTGACTGTAGCTTATATGGAGCCTACAGGTACTGTCTCCTCCTCCAAATTCCAGTGCTCCCAGTGAGCTACCCAACCATCTTATGCGTTGGTCTCTTTGCCATCTCAAGGGTACTGCAGTAAGACCTGCAGTCAGCTCCTCCTCTGATAATCTGGTTTCTTACTAGCTGCACTAGGAGCTAGTGAAGGTTCAAGTCCTTTAGGAGCTCAAACACATGGCAGGGTAACGGTCTCCTTAAGGAGACATGCTGAAAACATTTGAGGCTGTGGAAAATTTAATGGGAGGTGAGAAGGAGGACAACAAAAGTTGTTATATTAAATAATAATGGCTGGAGGCATCTGGGAAAACTGCTGCCATCCATATAAGCCTCATCCTTTGGGCATGGGAGGAAGTGGCGACGCAGCCAGGACCTCTGCTATGGTTTTAGTGCAGCTGTGTCAGTGAAGGCAGATGCATTCTTTTGCGGACCTGGCAAAGAAAAGGAAATACTGCTCTCTCTGAAAGTGAGAAGATGCTTTTCTGCTTGCCCTGGCACCACAAGTCCAGTCTTGTAGTCATAATTGACTAATCTCTTGGTAAAAATTAACTAAGCCGTAGCTATCTGTGCCAGGAAAGGGAAGTGGTTGGTAAGATGTGTGTGTCTATTTTCTTTTCCTTTTCTTTCTTTCTTTTTTTTTTTTTTAATTGGGATTAAGTAGAGTTTGCATTTGAGTGAGTGAATGAGCCCAGCCATGCTGCAGCTCTCCTGCCAGAAGGGCTTGCAGCATGGTACAGGGGCAACGTCAGTGAGGAATCCTTCTCTGTTTTGCACATGGTAGCTCCTAATCTTGCAAACACGAGTCTTAACTAGTCTCACTAGGTAAAGTACTCCTTCCTCCGAACAGCTTCAGGTATCACTTCAGTTCCCCTGATAGGGTTGACTTGTAAAGGCTCTTTGCAGATTGACAACATCTCCTGGAGCTCCTTTGCAAAATCCATCCTAAACTGGGACTTGCAACTGGGGGACTGAGCTTGTGACCCTGCAGAAGCTTGTGTTTACCAAGAGCAGCTGCTTGCTGCAAGGGACTTGCCTTCAATTCTTATAAACAGGCCCTTCTTGCTGTCCTGGAGACCGCAACCATCTCCATGGTGAGAGCTGCACAGACAGGAGGAAGGATAATGACCCTGTGGATTAAAGGGGGAAAGGAGGTTTCCTGATCCCATGAAACTTGTCCCAATTGCCATCGTTTGAGATGGAACGCTGCTAGAAAGGCGGGTCACAAACACAGAAAGCTCTCCACAAAAATGATGGTGCCAGGAAATGCCTTACCCACCTAGGCAGTGTGGAGGAATAAAAGGCAACACTTGGTTGAGCAACTAAGGAGTGAATTTGGCCATGGAAGGCCCAGCCTGACCTCACTGGACTTTGATGCTCTGCCTAACACCAGGCCTCATCCTGTCTGCTCTCCAATAGCTCTTGCCAAGGCGTTTTCAAGCCTTTTTCTCCATCTGCCAGCTAAATAATCAGCTAGGTCTGACTGTAGAGTGAGGGAGACTTGCAAAGCCACAAACATCCTGCACTTTCAGGATCTCTCCCCTTCCCTGTGCTAACGAGGGACACTTGCAGAGAGGTCTGTTCCTCTGCCAAAAATATCTCATCTTGCTTCACATTTTTCAGCTTCCCAGATCTGTCACTTGACTCGTGGTTAAGCCCATGCTGAAGGTGCCTACTTGCTGGGGCACTGTTCCTCTCAGGTCCTTGTTTTTACATGACACCAGGAAATGTTGCTGCATCTATATGGACAAGGCTACCAGCTGTCACATCCCTGGTCTTCAGGCAAATCTGTGGTTTGATTGCTCAAGCACCAAGGGCCGTTTCCTGATTTCTTGCATTAATCTTCACTGTCCACTTGGGTCTTGTTCTAATGCTGCGTCTGCTCCAAACCCCCTCTCCCATGGTAGGCTAATACTGTAGATTTGTTCCTTTTGCTGAAGAAAAGCTAACAAGCCTATTTAAAAATGTAATTAAACATATTTGAATGCTGTAGATGTGCAGGTGAGGGGTTTTACAGGAGCTCGGTTGTATCTAGCAGTTCTGTTGACTGAAAACAAAGTGCACACACATGACTTCTGTCAGCAGTTCAGTTCCTTTCCTTGTGCTTTTCCTCTGCTCTGCTTTGTGCCTCTTGGCTTTCTATCTGCAACAGGTGCTCTGGGCAGAGTTGAAATCTGGTGAGGAGCTGCAGCAGGAGATGTCCTTTAGCCGTCACTGCAGTGCAGAGGACTGTAAAAACCTATATAGTGTCAGCAGAGAGCTCAGTGAGGAACTTTGTAATTTGGCCTAGTGCCAAAGCATGTTACTTTTTACTGGTAAAGATGTGAAAAAAGCTTGCATGTGAGTGCATGAGGGGGTGAGTAAAATTCATGCCAGCTACTTTGGAAGAGTGTGGGGTTGCAGCCATGTGACCCCTTCTCCATAGGTGAACAAGGCAGACCAACACTGCTCTGATCAATACATCTCTGATTCCCTCTTGTTGTGATCCAGCAAAGCACCCTTTTGCTCACCTGTCTTTTTTTCTCTCTTTTTTTTTTTGGTATTAGCCCATCTGTGACAGGCTTTCTCTTGTACTCCTGCAGGTACAGCTATATGATCGACAACGTCATTCTACTGATCACTGGGACTCTGCACCAGCGTTCCATTTCTGAGCTGGTGCCCAAGTGCCATCCTCTGGGGAGCTTTGAGCAGATGGAAGCCGTGAACATTGCACAGACGCCTGCGGAGCTGTACAATGCAATCCTGGTGGACACCCCTCTGGGTGAGCAGAACCTTTCAAAGGGTCTCTTAGCTGTGCGTGAAGCAGATGTCCGTGTTCCTCTGTGGTCTAACTAGATCCAAGTTGCACTTGGTGGTGGCTGGGCTTGGAATCAGGCTTAGGTCTGTCCTGTGTCTGTTTTTCTTGTCTACAGGGACAGCTGTCGCTTCAAGGAATGGTAATTCCAATGCACAGGCAGTGGGCAATTCCCTGCTGGAGAATTTGCTCTGTGTGAACCAAGCCTTGACCCACCGTGGCACTGCAGGTGTAGCTAGACCTGATCCATAGGCTGGTTTGCCAACTCTTCTGGGAATCATGACTTGAAACTAATGCAGAAGAAGAAGGTCAGAGAGATTTTAGAGAATGGGATCTGGAAAAAAAATGTTGTGGGACACATAGCACTTATGCTCCTAGTGCAGGGCTCTCAGATCCTCTGTTGGAATGAAGGTGCTTAACTTCTTCTAGCGTGTCCAGTTGGAAACAGTTTCTTGTAGGTGATTTTTGTGGATAACTGTGGAGCTCTGCATGTGCCTAGCCTTGTTTCAAGACTAATAAAATCAGCTCTAGACCAAGAAAAGCACTTTAAAAAAAAACCTTTAAAAGTTCTATGTATGCCAGGATCCCACACATAGGCAGATTGGTTTTGCAGGGGTGTAACTGAGTCACAGGCTGTTGGGGGATTGGACTAATGAGTCCCCAATTAAGCCACTGTCTTAGGGCTATCTTTTCCAGGAGGCACGTGATGCTGTAAAAACAATTATCTTAGGAGCATCTGGTTAGATAGATGTTTTCTTTAAAGATAAAAGGTGCGGAAAGTGGTTCTGGAGTAACACAGAAAACTTTCTGCAGTAGCAGGAGAGGTGGTCACAGGAGACTTTCTAGGTTAGCATCATCAGGCAAAAATAACTAGGTATGACTCAGTGATTAATCATTCTTTTGGAGTTACTAGAAAGAACAAAGCACTTTTAAATCAGCGTACTGTGTTTGATGGCAGCAGTTGTTTTTGAAACTGAAAGCGCTCTTTGCACATGGCCTCTCTAGCAATGGGGCAAGTGAAATAGTTGGTATGGAAAAACGACTCGCCAGGTAAAGCCCAACAAAGGAGAGGAAACAAGTCAGAAGAGATCTGGCTACCACTGAAGGTCCAAGTTGCATCTGCAGCAGTCTCTGCACATGAGCCATGAGCGAAGCTGTGAGGAGGTTGCTAAATGGGGAAGAACAGCAGCAGAGCCAAGACTTTGCCTGCAACCCAAATGAAGCCCATTGTAGGGGTGATGCAAAGACCATCCTTATAAATAAGCTGGAACCTTTTTTTCTTGGGAAATGAGACAGAACTGAATATTTCCAAGACAGTATTAGCCCTTGGAGACCTTATTTCGTCAGGTTGGGTATGCGATTAAAACATTTGAGGTGATTTTGAAGAACTTGTCTGGTGCTGGTGAGGTTAAGAGTTTCTGCCACCAGCCTTCATGCCCTTGTACAAGAGTGAGCGTTGCCAGCTGCTGCCCTGGCTAATCTGTGTTCATCTTCCAGACCTTTGCCCTGGCCATGCCCTTGAGACCGTGTGCCATCTACCGTGGCATTCTTCAGTGTGGCTCTCTGGGGAGTAGCTGTATTGCCTAAACAAGCAAGTGCGCCAGCTGACGTTGTTTAACTTGTGCCTCTTCCAGTGACCACACACAAAGAAACAGCAACTGTCTCACAGGAGGACTCGAGTAGCTACGTGGCTTGGTAGGAACGCCTAAACCCAAACGGCTTTCCGAAGTTAGCCGAGCTAACTGCTAGCCTAAATTGGGATATTGGAGGGCCGGGAACTGAAATAGCTGTGTGCTCATTCCTCTGCCACTCTGGAGTAGCCACTGCTCAACTAGCCAGCAAGTCCTACAGCAAAAAGCAGTGCTGGCACCCTCCATTTTCGCTTGTGCCTGCTGTAGTGAGCAGTTTTGCTTTGGCTACGTGGTGTTGGTCTCTGAAGCTCCTGCAAAGAAACCTCCATGGGGCTGTTCAGGCCTGGGGATCTCCAGTGCAGCTGCTGTCTGGCTCAGGGAGCTTGTGGTGAGCACCAAAGGTGTGAACCTGTGGGGTGCCTGTTTCTGTCGAGCACAGCACGCATCAACTGGCAGGTATGAGTGTTCATTTCCCACAGCCGGTGTAAGCCGAGGAAGATCACATTTCTCTGTATAGCAAATTCAGCAAAACTAGTTGCTGAGTGGGAGTAGAAGAGGTCAAGAAAGTTCTACGAACGAGTTTTACTTTGTCCTTGCTAGCGTGTGAGTGGAAAGAGCCTTGCGTCTTGCTAGATGTACGGATGCAATCAGTTGGCCCACGCCTTGCAGCAACGTCTTTATGAACTGCTTATGCAAAAGTACTGATGTTGCTGGTGCTCTGTGAGGACTGAAACTCATTTGTATTCCTCAGGGGGCAACAATTTCTCAAGGTCTTTCTCAAAAATACTCTGGGAAAACGTGTATGGATGAGGTTCTTACCAAAATAAAAAGTGGTAAATTCTGTTTGCTGCAGCTCACCTTCAGCTAGAGAAATAAAAAGCCTTGGAAGAAGTGGAAAATAGGAGGCAGAGCTGCCTGTGGGGAAATTTTCCCGGAATTCCCAGGTGGAGCGTCAACAGGCTGTAGGAGCTGTGGTATCCCCATGTCTCCTTGATCCAGCTGAGAAGTTGGACGAGGAGGGAGAAGCCCAGAGCCAGATTTCTCAGCACTTTTCAGCTGCTGTCTTGCAGCCGGATGCTTGGGTGCTGCTCCTGTGCTGTAGCAGGCAGTTCGGAAGCTGTGTTGTCACCTCCGGTTGTCTGCGTCTGGGAATGGGTCTGACTGCTTCTGCATAGGCTATGCTGGCACTGCCACTTGAGGGTTTTTTGCTAAAAATGAATTGTTAACCAAGCTGGAGGACGAAGGGGTGAAGAAGGACTTGTAAGTGAGAGCCTGAAAATGACTGTGGCCTGGGGAAGCCATAGTGGAGCCTGAGGTTTTGAGGCCTGGCAGTCTGGTGGCTGCTGAAGATACAGGCTGGGCTTAGGAAGAGCCAGCTCAGCACACAGGCTGCTTCTGCCCGGGGCTGCTGGCCACTCTGGTGCTGCTCCCACTGGAAAGTGATGGGCAAGGGGCTGGTTAGGACAACACTAACTCTCTCTGTGGCTCTCTTTCAGCTGCCTTCTTCCAAGATTGCATATCTGAACAGGACCTGGATGAAATGAACATTGAGATCATTCGAAACACGCTCTATAAGGTAAATGAACCTTCCTCGGGTGGAGCAAGAGCTGTTAGCTTCCCTGGTGGGTATTTATTCCTACTTGTCGTAGGGCATCTTCCAGTGCTTCAAGGAGCCCCAGCTTAGGCTGACTTTTCTCAGACCAAGGCAAGAAGATATTTTCGTCTTAGGGTAAATGAAAAATAAATGTACTTTCTGTTTTCTTCCCTGGAATGGTGATGGTATAAATGTGACTAACAACTAGTTGTGTCCACTGGAAAATAAAACTAGTGCCAGAGGTCTGCTCACCCAGGGCTGCAGAGTCAGGGCATCAGAGCTAGCTTAGTGGTTTTACTGGGGGCTGTCAGGCTGTCACAAGTCTACACAAGAGGCTTTGCCAAATGTCTTGGCTTTGAACAAGCTTCCTCGGGCACTTGCCAGGAGGTTGTTCCTTAACCACACAGTTTAGACATGGAGTTCTTGCACTCCAAGTGCTAAAGCAGTTTGACCTTAAACTTGACTGAAGGACTCTCACGAGCCTGATTCTCTGTCTTGGACTTCCTTGGAAAAGTCTCCAAGAGTCTTCTCGAGCCGTTAGCATCAGTGGTTGGTTCCTACCAGATGCTCTTGGTAGAGAAGTTTCAAGAGACTTGCAGCCAGACTAGAGGAGACCTGCAGGCTGGGTCCAGTGTTGGCACAGTGGTGTGGAGGTCTTTCCTTGCTCGGAGTCTATATGGAAGCAGTTTTCTCCTTTGCAGGCGCTGTCTTGTTCCAGCTGGCAACGCAAGAGCGGGTGTTTATGTGCAAGCTGTGGCTATCGCTTCATCGTGGCTCTCTGGACCGAGGGTGGGATGCAGATTGTATCTGCCAACCTTGTTTGGACTGGTTGCAGCCAGCTAGTGGTCGCGTGCGACCTTTGCTTCCAAAGGTAGTTGTGGTCCATTTGGAAAACGAGCCAGGCTTGAGGGGAAGGCAGGAGGAAGAGAATCGCTGCTGTGCCTTTGCATTTGTCCCCAGCTGCACGTGGCCTCTGGTATGAACTGATGTCTTGCTCCAAAGCGGGTGGCAAGGCTGGCTGCATAACTACGGCCACCCTTGCAGGCTGACCTCTATTGAGAGGGTGTAGCTGCTGAGCAAGCAGTGGGTGCTGTATAGTTGTGTTCCTGATGCCTAGATATCCTTTCCCATGTCCTTTTTGAGGCAGATATTCCTTCACTGTAATCAGGATAGATTCCTGCCTTGGAGAATAGCTGTCAGACTGTGGAGAAGGTGGTGTTTTTTGGAAGAATGGGTCTACAGACCTCGGTCTGAATGTGGAAAAAAAACAAATGAGGGAGGCACGGAGTGATCTTTTTCACTAGATTCAGTAGATATCTGTTGTTGACTGCTGTGGGAGACAAGGCGATGAACTAGAGGGACTCAGTGTGGTGGTTGTTACCATCCATGAATTTCCGCAGTGATGTTGATAGTTGGATCCTCTTTCAGTGCTGGAGATTTGAAATTGCCTGGTTTTGATTTTAAGCTGTTCAGGTTGTGCGTGAACTCTGCAAAGGGCAAAGTTAATGACCTGAATCTCTTACCCAAGTTCCCTTTTCTGTGGATATCAAGCAAAGTTCATTATCCATGTCCGCATTCATTATCCATTACCCATGATAGCTCTACAGACTGATGCTCTGTGCTTACCTGTGCTTGAGTAAGGAGAAATTTTCCACCTCCTGGAGGTAATGCTCCTTTTATGTGTAGTGCTCACCCAGCAGAGGCCATTTGCAATGCATGGTAGTAAATATTTACAAAACACAATAATCTGGGTGCTCCCTAGCACAGAGGCTAAAAGTTTCCATCACCTGCATTCCTGGTCCTGGAGTTGTTGTGACAAGGCAGAGATTTGTGAAGTCTCAGTGTCTTCTTTTTTTTTCCCTCTTTTATGTGGTTCTGATGGCAAATGTGGATCTGGGGAAATGTATCATATGGTAGCTTCTTCTGAGAACATTTTTGCTGAGCAGCACTCCAGGCCTCATGCTCTGCAATCTGGTCTCCTTTTGGGACTTACCACTGTCTTCCAAGTGGAAGATGGTGTCTCCACGTAGGATTACGTTTCCAGGAGGTAACATAGCTGTGTCTAGCCTTTACATGTGTTATGCAGTGCTCCATCTGGGATAGAGAGCAAGCAGCTGCAGGGTGGAAAAGAGGATTACAGAGAACAAGTTCATTTGCAGACATCTTTTCTAAACACTCAACTCAACTTAACCAAGCAACACTTAGTGAGCTGAAGTCCTGTAGCTGTTTGTGTGGCTTGGCATGGCTCAGCAGGGTAGGAAACTGTGTAAGACTCTGGTAAGTCTAGAGTTAGACCACTCAAAGGAGCAAAAAGGCATCCATTAGCTTTAACCGTGGTGTCTGGGGATCTTGCAATAGACTTGCCCAGTCGCGTGACCAAAACCAAATCCTCCAGCCTGTCTCCAGCTCCGGGAGAAACGCTGTCCTGGGTGTGTGCTGTGTTAAAAACTATCTGGCAGCATCCCTGCTTGCCTGAGTGGCCTGTGGGGCGGTAAGTGCAGCAATATAGAAGTGTTTCTCTGCCCTTTCTCTTCCAGGCGTACCTGGAGTCCTTCTACAAGTTCTGCAAGGCGCTGGGGGGTACCACAGCAGATGCTATGTGCCCAATCTTGGAGGTAGGTCTGGGACCCCTTGTACCCAGGACAGGCTGTGTTGCAATGACATTCATTGCTCTGGGCCAGCGTGTTAGTGTGAAGCATGCCCAAGATGTTCTTCAGCAGCCAGGTGCGTTTTCCCAGTCTGTTCAATAGGAGATCTTAGAAGAATCTGCCTGAGCAGTGCCATGGTGCCTCAGGCTAGATCTTGCTCACTGCTCACAAGTCAGTTGCCTTTGTGTGTTCATCCTCTCGCACGGACGAGGAGCAGGAGAGCAGCCCCCGCTGCTCTGCTCATGGCAAGTCTCCATGACTCACGGTAGGGCTTGCTGTGGGCCCGCAGGCTCAGGAGCAGCAGCCGAAGGAGATATAAGGTTTTTTGACCCAGACAGGGTGCTGCTCAGTGACCTGGCTTGTGCCTGAGGTGGGAACATCTTCCCCTGGCTAGAGCCCAGGCATCAGCTACTTATTCTTCTGGCTGAGCACGATAGCCCCACTTACTCATACTGCCTTCTGATTTCTCTCTGCTCAGAGCAGTGTCAGTAGCTGCCAGCATCTGGCAGAGTCACTGCTTCTGAAGGTGAAATGCTCTTCTCTTGCAGTTTGAAGCCGATCGAAGGGCCTTCATTATCACCATTAACTCATTTGGTACTGAGCTCTCCAAGGAAGACCGAGCAAAGCTCTTCCCTCACTGTGGCAAGCTCTACCCCGAGGGCCTGGCTCAGCTGGCCAGAGCAGATGACTATGAACAAGTCAAAAATGTTGCTGACTACTACCCTGTGAGTATCTCAGGTTGAGGACCAGGAGCACTGGTACAAGAAGCTGCTCCAAATTGGATATCTAGGGGCTTATGGGGAAATCTGGGGACAGGCAGGCTGGGTGGAGGGTGCCCATCATCAACTGACAAATACTGTTACTACCTGGTAAGATAGTAACAGTACTACCTACTACTACTAAGGTACTACCTGGCAGGTGGTCCTGCCTGGCCTCTGAGTGCCTGGGGTGCTGTTGGCTTGCTAGTCACCACTCTAATAGCAATAGTGAGGACCCTGTCCTAGGTTCCCCGTTCCAGGGTGGTGGGTCTGCACCCACCCCATGCCCTTGAGATAGCAACGTGCCCCAGGAATGCTGCCAATACTGGAAGGTTTGGGGATTTGGGTACATCCTTCTCATGATGTCTTCCTGCAGGAGTACAAGCTGCTATTTGAAGGTGCTGGCAGCAACCCTGGAGACAAGACCCTTGAAGACAGGTTCTTTGAACATGAGGTGAGTGGGCACCTGAAGCACATCATGGCACACCTCTGCCCATGCTGTCTGCAAGGCTCCAGAACATCAGTGCTGTGGTTGCACAGAGGTCAACCACAGGGAAGGAAGAGCCCTCTGCTCTAGTGAGCCCTCCTCATGACTGTGACCCCAAGGCAGGTGCTCAAATCATGCTGTCTTAGCCAAGCAATTTAGAGCAGTGCAGGAGGCAGATTTGGGCTGCTGAGGGGTGTTTGTGCTATGGAGAGCAAAAGCAGAGGGTGATTACTTGAGAAAGGAGACAGGGAGGATCCTCACAGCACAGCAGGCTATAAATGCTTCTCCTTTTAACATCAGAACCTGTCCTGTTTGAGCTATGTGCTGTAGGTTAGAGCTAGTGCAGAGAGTTAACTGTGCCTGAGCCCTCCATCCCACTAGGGAAGTCATGGAGCTTCCAGACTGCTCCATACTTGGGCTCTCTGCAAGGGGAGAGTCTAGCAGAAGTAGACAAGTGATGTTTCTTCCTCCCGGCTTTTCCCAGGTGAAGCTGAACAAGCTTGCTTTCCTCAACCAGTTCCATTTTGGAGTCTTCTATGCCTTTGTGAAGCTGAAGGAGCAGGAGTGCCGCAACATTGTGTGGATTGCAGAGTGCATCGCCCAGCGGCACAGGACCAAGATTGACAACTACATTCCTATCTTCTAACCCTTCCTTGTTCTCGTGTGACCTGCCTGCCCCTGGAGTCCAGAGTGACCCCTGTCTGTCTTCTACATGCTCCCTGAGTTATCCCTTGCCCAGGCTCCAGGGATGTCTCATCTGTAGAACTGGCTCTGATGGGAAACTGTACAGTTACTAGTTAAATTATTCACGAGCTGAAGCTGTTGGAGTTGTGTGTGCTGTGAGCGGGCCAGAGGGCCCAGTGGCGCAGGCTTGGCCCTGTGCAGCTGTGTGTCAGGAGAGTCCCCATTGTGTAGCTAGTAGTACCTGTGTCTGCTGTACGCGCTTACGCTCACAGAGCAAGCACCAGCCAGCGGCTGCTGCCTCCACATGGTTCCCCTTGCGGAAGGACATATTGGCTCTGTGATGCCCACGTGTCCTGCCCGACAGCACTCCGAGAACGCCTCCTAGTCAGTGTTGTCCCCGTGAGACTTGGTCCGAGTGTGCATTATAGTGTAGCCGGTGCTGCTGTGTAATCCCTGCAACCCCCTAGCATCCCCCTGGCTGGGACTGGGACAGCTCTGAAGGGAAGGCAAGAGCCAGGGCAGAGCAGTGTGCTCCTTCCCTCTCCATCTGCACTAGTGTGGACCCCAGCAGGCCCTCACACGCAGCTCTAGCTGGTTTTCCTCTTGCCCTGGAGCTTGGAGAAGATCCACAGCCTGTCCAAGCTCATTCCCCCGCCATGTGCCCCTGGCTTGGAGCTAGCCTGGAGTCCCCAGGTGTCCTGCGTGATATCCACGCAGGAATCGAGGCTACTCCTGGCTCTGGTGGTGGCTGCGTTACGATGGAGCGTCTGCTCTGGCTTGGGGACAGTGTCCAGGCCGGGGCAGTCTCCCCACCCGACCTGGGGTGTCCTGCTGCCCCTTTCCCTTAGCCGTATGGGCCAGCCTGGCTGTGCTGCAGAGCGGCCTTTGGGCTCTGGCTCCGCTTGGTGACTGTGGTCGGTATGGAAGAGGTGTTGGCAGAGGGGTCTACTGTCCTGCACAGACACTTGCCCCTTCACGGCCTGTTCTTCGGAGGTGGGAGCCAAGCTAGAGCCGTGCTGTGGCAGCCCAACTCCCTGCCTGTCTCCCACTTGTGCTCCAGGTGATTTGATCCTGCTGGGAGACACTCAGTGTCAGCATGGCAGCAAAGCAGCTTTGCTGATGAGGAAACACGCGTGCTCTGCACTGCAACAGGCACGGGTTGAGAGGTGAGAGCTGCCCTGTTCCAGCCCATGCTGTGTTTGTTATCCTGACCATCCTCCCATCCTCTTTGCACCAATAAATATCTGCTGCCTGCACTGCGCTCTCCCTGCTTACTTGGCTCCTAGGTCTGTTTGAGCAGGTGCCTGGCATAGCCACAGGGCTGGGCTTGGAGGCATCAGCTGGGACTTGCTTGTGGTCGCTCTGCCTCCACCACTTCTGGGGAATTTGGGGCATGCATCATGTCCTTCAGCTAGGCTGGCAAGGGCATCATCTCCCTGGTTAAGTGTGGGTTGCAGCTACTGTTCTGGTTACTCAGGGTATGTAGATGTCTGTAGAGGATCCTGCCACGGCCCCTGCCTGTTCCTGCTCCTGCCAGGGCTAGACAAGGCAGAGCTGTCGTTGCCAGCACAGCTCAAGCAGCACGCAGTGCCCTGGCCTAGGTCTGTGGGTGCCCTTGGGTGCAGGTGGGTGCGTGAGATGCAGCCCTTGCTGCCCTTACTTACTGCATGAGAGTGAGCCGCACAGCTTAGGAGCTTGGGGCTGAGTGGCACATTCCCACTAATGTCCCCTTGACCCATCTTCTAGTACTGCTTGTGGCATGTGGGATCCTGCTATCCCACGCGAGGCTGTTACTGCTCAGTGCAAAACTCAAGCCCTGTTCTCCTGCCTCTATGGCAGGGCCTCCCTGAGCGAGTACCCTGTCACTGTGCCACCGAAGGCGACCGCAAGACCTGGTGGCATATTAAGAATAGATTTATTTTTAGAGTGATAATCACATAGTTCATCTGCTGAAGAGCTCTGCAGCCTGGCCTGGCCCCCCGCTCTCCCAGGGAGCACGTGGAGTGTGTGATGAGCTGCACCGAGGCCGGCACGGCACCTGGCAGAGGGGCAGGAGCTTGACTCGGCCGAGAGACACTGGAGACGAGCGCTCGCAGCTCCAGCAGGGGCAAGGAGAACATCACGTAGCTGCGAAACACCTGAGGTCCATCCCAGTGGCTCGTGCCGAAGCCCGAGGTGTCGGGTAGGAGGGGCTGTGTCACGGAATGGCGCGATTAGGAAACACAAAAAAAATACAAAAACGAGGCTTCTAGAAAATGCTGATTTTCACACATAGAAAATAGATCTGCCTGATTTCGGAAAGCGATTTGGTTTTGTATCTAGTGCTGATCGGTCCCGGGTGGGCCGAGGCTGTGTGCGCGCTCGGGGCTGGCTACCTTGGTGCTAAGGAGAGAAAGTTCCTTCCTGCCCCGCGCTTGCACGCAGGCCGCGGTCAGGCCTTCTTCATGTTGTTGTGGCGCTCTTGCCGCAGCGCTCGGGGCAGCTTGGGGTTGATGAAGAATCCTCTGAGGAACAAGTCTCGCACAAAGTAGGGCAGGTAACGGTGTATAAAATACATGAGCCCGAGGCCCTGCCCCGGGTAGTAGCGCACAGCTGGGTTGGCAGCGAGGAGCCCGTCCGTGATGCTGTCCACCACCGCGCTGAGGTCTTCCACCGCCACCTTCATGAACTGGATGAACTGCCGGTTGATCTCCTCCACATAGTCCTCGCCGTAGGCCTGCAGCAGCTCCTGGGACAGGCTGGCCACCAGCTGCTGCTTGCGCATGTTCCAGAAGGCCGGGTCACACGTGGTCCCTGCAGGCTCAGAGAGGCGCTGGTGAGCCCCGGTGGCCCTCGCTCCTGCCCTGCGCCCGCCAGCGCTTGCCCTGCGCCCACCAGCGCTCACCCAGCAGCGCTTCTTCCCCTGTCCCCATGGCTCCTACGTCTGTCCTGGCTGGGTTTAGCCAACTGCTGCGGTTGAGAAGTGGTGGCAGGGCCTGATGGACCTTCTGCCCCACACGGCGCTCTGTGAGCGGGGCTGACCCTCTTACCTGTTCGGTAGTAGCCAGGCAGGATGAGGCTGACTTTGATGCCCCAGGGCTGCAGCTCGCTGCGGAAGGTGTCCATGAGCAGGCTGAGGGCTGCCTTGGATGCACCGTAGGCCGCCAGGCAGGGAAAGGGCAGGTCCCCTTGGAGAGAACGCACAAGTGAGTGGGGCGGCAAGTGGCTCTGGATACGGCCAGGGCGGCCGTGTTATCCCTGCCCTCAGCTCCTGGTGGCAGCCTGGTGGGTGCTGCCTCAAGGTCCCCAGCTAGGGAAGAGGCTGAAGCACCCGGAACTGTGCCCTAGCGCCAGGGCGTGATGCGAGGATGCTGAGCGCACACCCCATGTGCCCTGACACTACGGGCCGGCATGTCCACACGGGCACCCAAGATGGTGGTGATGGGTGACAGGGGTCCCAGGCCTCATGCTGGGCCTGGGAGCCGCTCACCTGCGGGGCTGCTCACGGTGACGATGCGGCCGCCGGCGGAGCGCAGCAGGGGCAGCAGCCCCTTGGTGAGCTCCAGCGAGCCGAAGAAGTTCACCTCCATGCAGGCGCGGAACTTGCCCAGCGGTGAGAGCTCGGCGTCCGCGATGGTGTCGTTGAAGCCCGCGTTGTTCACCAGGCCCCAGAGCCCTACGGGGAGGGAAGGCTTGAAGGGACAACCCCAGCGGCTGCCCCTGCTTGTGGCGCTTCCAGGGGGACTATGAGGTACCTGGAGGAGGTTATAGGCAGGGGGACCAGCAACCCATGGAGCAGGGCTGGAGGCCAGGCCCAGCTGTGCCAGATATGGCCTCCCAGGGCTAGGCCGGGTCCCTGTGCTCCTACCTGTGCTGTTGGTGTTCGCCTGGATGTACCGCAGGACGCGCTGGATGTCTTCTGGCTTGGTCAGGTCCATCTGCAGCAGTGTGAGCCTCGGCGAGCAACTCTTCTGCAGCTCCTGGGCGCCGGTGCCCTGCAGGTCCAGCACGCTGGCGAACACCCGGAATCCCAGCGCATCCAAGTGCCGCGCGGTCGCCTGGCCAAAGCCGGAGTCGCAGCCTGTGGGAGTCGAGAGGAGCCCTGCAATGCTCAGCGGCTCCCGATCCAAGAATCCCCCAGCCGTCGGGCTTAATATCTCCCTTCCCAGGGATTATCACAAAGGGACCTCCCTGCCTTGTCCCCCTGGAGTAGCCTGGCTGCCTCAGGCCCCCTGAGCCCCCCAGGGTGAGCAGAGCAGCCCCGGGCAGGGCCTCCTCCTGTCTCCTGCCTCCCGGGAGGATGTGACCTTGGCCTCGGGTGCTCGCAGGTCACCTCGCCGCTGTTTTCTACCTCCCGCCGCAGGAAGAAAACACGCCGTTATCGGCAGCCCCATCAGCCGGCACCCGGCTCCGATGCGAGCGGCAGATAAGGGTGCGCGGGGCAGATCGCGGCGCTGCAGGCACAGCTGCTCTCTGGGCCCCGCTCTGCCTGGGGCTCCTCGAGGCATGGAGACCTCGCGGGTGACTCCGTCCCGGCCTGCGAGACCTCTGTCAGCCGGCTCTTGGCATGGGGCCCTGCAATACCACATTCCCCATCTCAAACAGCCCCCAATTCTGGTGCAGCCCCTCCAGTGCAGGTATTCTGGGGGGTAGATGCCACCCTGTCCCTAATCCCCAGCACGAGGCCAAGAGCTCCTGCAGCGGTGGCAGCGCCACGCAGGTGGCCACGAGCTGGAGCTGGGAGCCCAGCCCCGGGATCGTGGCCCCGGGCAAGAGAGGGAGGGCTGAGAACAAACAAAGGAGGCGGCAAAGTACAGCCTGTTCCCAGGGCTGATGGCAGCGCTGATAGTGCCGAGGGGGGAGCCCGTGCTGCCCGCCTTGCTTAACCATTAACCGGGGAGCTCTGCGGGCAACCCACAAACAGGCAGCTCTGCGAGGCCCCGGGCAGCCTCCTGCCCGGCCCTGGCACTCGCCAGGGCTCTCTGAAGCGCCCTGTGTCCTGCAATGGGACTGCTCAAGCAGGGTCTCCTCCAGCATCCCCTCGCCACCAGCAGCAGTCATGGGGCACGCACGGGCCTCCTGCATAGCAGGGCAAAGCAAGGACTTGAATTCTGCTTGAGAACACAGGGAGGGATCCAGCATCCACAGCCAGGTCACCCACGGGCCGGGCCAGCCACGGCCACCTTGGAGCACCCCGGAGCACCTCGGAGCAGCTCTGGCCCCAGTGTCCCTGCGGAGGGCCCGTCAGTCCTGGGCACCACCAACCCAACGTTGGGCAGAAACGCAGCCCCAGGGGCACCTGGGGTGGCACAAACGCAGCCCTGAGGGCACCCGGTGTGGCTTCAGAGGGAGGGGGCCCCAGAGGGCCGGTGCCGGCCTTGCTTCTCACCGGAGCGGGCTGGGAACAGGGCGCTGCCGGCTCCAGTGCTCCAGGAGCCCGATAAGCCGTGCTCCGCGCACTGCCTGCGCCCCGCTGCCGGGCTCTCCTTCACCTTAGCGCTGCATCATAAACCCATAAAGACCCTGGAGAGGTGCCAGGGTGATAACGCGCCCCGGAGATGACCATGGAGGTGCTTAGCTGGCAGGAAGCGCCCGTTAGCGCAGGTGCCCGCCGAGACCCCACATATGGGGACATCTCCCAGGGGCTTCTACCCAAGCCTCTTGCATCCGGGTTGCCGGATGAATGATGCCACTTTGGTTCTAAGCACACTTTGGATAAGGTCCCTGCCATCACAGGGGACAGGGGGACACGAGCTGGGCAGTCTCTGGCCCAGCTTCACCGTGGCCAGAGCAGCTCTGCGGGTGCCCCTGGGGGCTGCCCATGCCGTGTCCTGGTGGGCCAAGCCACACAGTCCGCGCTCAGCGCCCCGGGAGGAGCGGGAACACGCCGTGCTGCCGGCGCATGGAGAGATAAGGTGCCCCGCGTGTTTCCCAACAGGGCAGCGGGGAAAAAAGCAGCAATAAAGATAAGGCTTAAAAAGAAAAGTGCACTTGGCCGCGGCCTCCGGGGCGCCGCACTCCGCATCCTGCTCCTGCCACCTTTGCCGTCTCAGCGGAGCTGGAGCATCGCCGAGAGAGGATGCAGCAGCGGGCCGGAAAAACTGGTGCCAGGGGGGTAGGAGGCAGCTGTCACCTCCCAGTGACACAGTCCCAACCCTCCCAACATGCAGGAGGACACGTCTGGAGCCAGTTTTTGGCCATGCCCAGCATTTTGGGAGCTGAGGATGCTCTGCTGCATCCAGGCGCTGGCCAGGTCAGACTTCCTCAGGGCAGACTGCCAGCCCGCGCGGACAAGCAGCTAGAGCCGATAGTGTCATGGAGGCTGGGGGCAGCCAGAGGGTTTGTTTCGGAAGCTTTAATTTATTCACTAAAAAAAAAATAAAGAAAACTCCTCTCCTGGAGGCTGGCGGGAGGCCCGGGGCGGGCGCGCTGGCGGGCCGAGGGCGGTGATGCGCCCGTGTTATTTGAGGTCTTTGCCGCTGGTTGGCAGAGGAGGATCCCAGCTGATGCTGAGCTGGCAGCACCGCGAGGAGAGACACAGCGCGAGAACCGCAGCGTGAGAAAAGGCAAAGGCAGCCTGGACTGGGGGAGGAAGGGAAGTGGAGGGGCCCGTGGCACCAGCCCCAGCAGCAGTGCCCGTTCCGCTGGCACTGGCAGCGCTGGCTCCGCACCCAGCAGGTGCCCAGCGGCTGCCAAGGGCCACCCTTCCTGCCTGATCTTCATGGGATGTTGGAAACAGATGGTTTTATCTGAAGCTGGAGCCTGCACTTGGGTTTTTTTTTTTTTTTTCTTTTGGCCATTCTCGGCTGACTTTGACTTTGGGGAGTGCTGGGAAGGCAGATGCACAAAGCCTGCTCCTCTCAACACTGGAGGAGGGTCCCCGAGTAGAGCAAAAGCCTTTGGGTGGCAGTGACCACAGGTCCCCGCAGGTACCAGGGACACCATGACTGGTGAGGAAAGGCAAGAGAAGGGCTGCAGGGCATGAGCCACCCACCTGCCTGGCCTGCAGCCCCATTCCAGCAGCGTGTTAGGGCAAGCCAGGATGCAAAAGCCGGAGCTCAACCAGGGGATGCCCAGGGAGGCGCTCTCCATTGGGCTCTCCATTCTCCGAGCTCCATGGCCAGGATCTACAGCAATTCCCAGGGGCTTCCCAGAAGATTTGGCCCATATCTTGGAGAGTGTTTGGGCATGGGAGAAGCTGATGCTGGGAAGGGTAGCTGAGCCCAGCTAGCTCTGGGCGCCCTTGGAGGCCTCAGCTTTGTCCCACTGGTGTCACGAGTGGTCAGATCTCACCCTCGCGGGATGCAGAATCATCCTAGGCTGAACTATGTGCAGTGCCCAGTCATATTCCTCTGCTCCTCCCAACAGTGATCCTGGTTTCCCAGGGCAAGGACAGAGCGCTTCAACCCACCTCGAAGCGAGGCGCGATGCCAGGGAAAAACAAGGAGCAGCCGCAATACCGGTCAACCCTGAGGAGCCCAAATCTCCTCTTGGTGAGGAGGCACCTGTGGTTGAGGAGCTGGCCCAGAGCCTGGTTGGTGTCTGGGACTTGGTCACTGCACACCCTAGGGACACCCCCAGGCCCTGTCCCCCTGTGGCCACTGCTGGTTCCATGGGAACCATGAAGGGAGCAGCTCTCCAGCCTAGCGCTGCCTCTCGAGTGGTGGCTTTTAGTGGCACATTGTTGTGGCACATTCGGGTGCTCACCAGCACCCTTAGACCCTACAAGTCCACCCAAGCCTTGCACGGGAGCCTGGCGAAGCTTCCTCATGTGCCATTGGGCTTCCTGGAAGGTCTCCACTCACAGAAGACCTCCTTGCTGCACGGTGCCAATCACAGCAGGTCGACTTTTCTGCCCTTGTCTCCACCTGCCCCTCAAGCTTGGAGGAGACACATGCTCAGAAGAGGGATCTTCTCACCCAAACACTGTCCCAGCAGCTGCAGGGGAGCTGAAGGATGCTTCATCCTGGGGAAACTCATCACAGATAGGATGGTATCTGGGCAGGAAGCTGCAGGGGCTTGTTGAGCACATGGAGCAGGTACAGAGCTGCTCAGTGGTGACAGCTGATGGAGGCAGAGGGAACAGGGAATGCAACGGCATGGGATGAAGGAATGAGGGATGCTCAGATGAGAAAGCACTCCCAGGCCATATGTCCACACTGAGGCCTGGCCAGGCTGGAGAACGAGCCATGATGTCACCTGCACCCGTGCAGGAAGGGGAGGAGGAAGATGCACCCTGCTGAGCTGCTCCTGCCTATCCCGAACGGGCTGTGGGGCAATCCAAAGGGGTTGGGAAAGCCTTGGAGATCAATGCTACATTGGGATCAATGCTACATTGGCCTGGCTAATGCAGAGGGAGGCTACAGTGGCAGGCAGGAGCACATGTGGCATTTGCAGGAACAGGGAGGGGAACAGAGCAGAAAAGAGGTCTGAGATGGGAGACCTCAACAGAGCCAATTGCCTGGAAGGACGCGAGCAGCTGGGTCGAGCACACCTGGGTATCCTCCATCCCCCTCGCTCCCACACCATCCTGTCCAGAGAAACCTCTGCAGATCCCCACCGCAGAGGCTATGTGTGACTATGTGTGGCCACGATGTCCAAAGCACATAGCTGACTACGTGCTTTGGAGGCACCGTGGCCATGGAGAAGACCATGTTTGTGGGGAACATCACCACTCCGCTCCCTATTTGTCCCATAGCCTCCATCTACCCTTGATCTGTGAGAGGAGCCGCCCAGAATCACCCCAGAGCCCGGTACAGCCACCCCATGGGGTGTCCCCAAGAAGCCGGTCGGCAGCGGGCACAGGGCCACACGCCGGACGTGCCGGCCGGGCCGCGCTGAGGACACCCCGTGGGCAGAGGGTCTCCACGGCAGGGCCCAGCCTGGCGAGGAGGAAGCCACGAACAAAAGGCCGTGTGTCTGGGGCAGGGCCCGGCGGCCAACACCTCCAGGATGCCATGCACGCTTGGAGAGAGGCGCGATGATAAACAGGTGATGTCAGAGAGGGAACAAATTCTTGGCACAGCCGCGGAGAGGGAGGAGACCGGAGCGGCACCTGTGCCGGCAGCAGCTGAACCGTCGCAGCCACCCACCCACCCGCAGGCCCTGGCCAGGTCGGCGGCTCCGCAGGCCAGCGCTGGCAGCGCCGCCGGGGCGCACACGGCGCCGCGGAGCATCTCGGCAGATGCTACCAGGCACCTCGTGGGAGTCCGGGAGTGCCAGGAGCCCGCCGGGGCCGTGGCTGGTGGCCAGTGGCATCAGCTGCGGGGAGCGGGCAGCGCTCAGCCCCTGGTTAAAGACCGGTTGCCCTCGCAGCAGAAGACAAGGAAGGAAGGAAAGCAGTGGAGGCAAAGCGGTAGAGGCCAGGAAGCTGCCACACAGCAGAGGCAGGGCGGCCTTCCACCTCCCAGGGGTTTCCCCTAAGCCCTGGCTTGCAAACAGCTGCTGCCAGCTGAATCGGGGCATGCAAGGCTTGTCCTGTGCCAGGAGAGCAGCCTGGCCCTGCCAGAACGCTGGGCACGAGCAGCTCCTGGCCTGAAGCACCCCCTGGTTCTGGAGGCTCCCGGGAGCAACGGGAATCACAGCCTGGTCCCTGGCATGCAGCATAGGCAGCAGAAAGGATGTTCCCCCACCTCTCCCCTTGGCATCCCCCAAACACCCAACACCAGTGTTGCAGGAGCTGAGCAGAGGGCAGTATCTTGGCCAGGACGGGTATCCTCCATCCCTAGGAGCTCCCACTGCCATGAGCTAAGGGTGTCTGCACGGGTAACTGATGGTCTATGAGGGAGGTCAACAGCCAGACCCCCTTGAAGGGCCACACATGCACCTTTTGCCCCAAGAGAGCAGAGCAGGTCCCCATGGTGCCCCGTCAAGGGCAGGGCACAGGGCTCAGCCACCCGCATCTCTCCCGCAGCTCATGCAATCGTCCAACATAGCTCCTTTTATTACACTTTCTTATTTTAAGAGACAACCCTTTGAAATAGGACCAGCCTGCCCTCAGCTCAGCCCCAGAGAGGTCAACCAGCCCCTTCCAAACGATGTGTCTGCACGAAGCAGCGGTCGGTACAACCGGTCCTGCTAGAACTCGGCGGCTGTTTGTGAGCAGACTGCTCGCCCTCATCCCCAGGGTTCACCAAGAGCTCGTGCAGCCTTTTCCAAGAGGCTGCAGGTGCCTTCAACGAGGATGGCGTGAAGTTCCCCTCCTGGCCTAGGGATGCTCCAGCTCTCCTAAGTGCTGGAGGAAAGACACCTCAGGGCTCCTTGGTGTTCCAAACCCCTTGAGAAGGTGCCCACATCCTCCCTGAGCAGCCGGGGCACCGGGTGGCAGCTGGGTTCCTCCGCAGGTCCCCAACGCTGCCCCAGACCTGCAGCCCCAGGTAGTGACACATGGCCCTGCTGGCAGGAGCAGCGGGCAGAGCCCCAGAGAGCCAGATGGTTTGAATTACGGAGGATTAGCCAGGCCCTTATGAAGCATTATGTGCCGTAACCTCCACATGGAGAGCGATGTTTCACTTAGCGCACCAAAGAGAAGGGGAAAATGTGATTTTCTGCCTAGATAACCCAAAGCGGCGGTGCCAGCCTCCTGCATCCTGCAGAAGATACAGAGAAGCCCTTGAGGGTTGTGCCTATTTGTGACCAGGACTGCTGAATTAAAGCCGATTTTTCAGAAGCAGAAGCAGCCTCTGATGCGCCAGAATTTATGGACTCAGCATCACAAGAACAAGCCTGAGGTCAATCACAGCAGTTTTGCTTGTCACCATCACTTAGAGCCACTGAGCCACCCAGATGCCTCTTCTGTCCCCAAAATGAACTGTACAGGCTGTGCCCATGGGTAAAACTCCCCACCAGCCAGGTGCTAACAAAGCAGCAAGACAAATACACGACCCAGTTACACTGCAAGTGGCCCCAGTATAACAGGGACAGAAGTGACCCCATCCACCTCCCCATGAAGGAAGATGTGAGCAGTATTTCACAGCACAAAACAAGATGCTGGAGGAGAGGATCCCCCCAAGAGCTTGAAGCAGTTGATCTTGGTGCCCTGAACCACGCTTTGGGGAGGCTGGTTTAACACCTAGACCGTCTCAGCCTGAACTCAGCCTAAAATATTGCACCTATGGGATCCCCAGATCTGCTGCACCCAGGCTGGAGGGAGTTTCACAAACAAGTGCTGAACCCGGCGCCATGGAGGAAGTGACTGTCCTCTGAGCGAGACTCGCTGTGAGGTTTCGGGGTTTCGCAGAAAAAGCAGGCAGGGAATTTCTGAGAATCAGCAGCTCCCCACGTCACCCCCCGCAAGCCATGAGCATGAGCTGCTCTGAAGGGGAGCAGGCAGCTTCCAAGGGGAGAAAATCAGCTCCTAGACACATCTCACAGCTTAAGGATCCAAACTCCTTCCTCCAGGTTTCCCACACGCTGTTGTTGGCAGCGGTGATGTAGCAGGTAGGCACAAACTAGGTTTAGAAATCCGGAACAGCACGGCTATAAAGCATCCATCCCACTTAGGACAGGATGTGAACTCCAAGCTCCGTCTGGGAGAAGAGCACGGTGCAAATATAGCCTGGGAAATTGTACGATTTGTACCTTCCATTGAAGCTAACTGGAAATTTATGTCCCCCCAAAGAGGATGCTGTAACGAAAAACTTTCAGAGATAACTGGGTGGAAAATCACCTTAAAGCAGAATGACGAAGCAGGAGAGCAAAGCCTACGAGGTCCTGCTCAGAGAGCATCCCTGGGCTAAAACCTGCCTCCCCATGGAGTTTCCAGCAGGCTGGAGAAGAAGGAAGTGAGACCTGTACCCGTCACATCCCACTAAGATCCTCTGTCAGGTGCAGGTGACCAAGCAGCGGGTCAGACTCCAGGTAGGCAGAGTCCTGCCCTGCAGCAGCCCAGGGCTGAGCTGCCACCCCATGAACTGCAGTGTGGAGCCCTGCAGATCAACCAGGGCTGGAGGAAATGCCACCGGCAGCGGTGCCACCACTCTGAGGCAGCGTTAACCAAAGAAACCAACCCACAGCAAGGGCAGAGACTGAATTTTACACACCTTGGTTTGCAGATAGTATACCAACGCTATGAGGATTTCACTGGAGCTAATGAAATGCCCTTGATTTGATGCAAATGAGTTTTAATTTGCTTAGAAGATGCCATCTTGTTCCTCTTGTAGAATAAAACCCTGTAAAATAAAACCACTGCATCCCATAACCCTCTACCCAAGCAGATAGAAAACCCGTTCAGAAACAGAGCAAAGACATTTGAATGAGCATTATCTGAGCTTCAGCCAAGACAGCTTTGGAAATATATTGAGTTATGTAGGTCTCCAGGCTATTTATAGCCAAGAGCCATATCCTTATGGCTACCCCAAGCCATTTCTGTGCCTGATTTGAGTTGTGAGGACTTTCTCCCTCATCCACCACCAGTATTTCCAACCAGCTCTTCAAAGTTGGAACTTGGGTATCTCAGAACGACTTTGTGGGGTTCTCTCACACTCCCTTCATATTATTTCGCTTCGGCATAGTCATGTTGAATATTTACTGCCCAAGCTGAAGAGTAGGACCCCATATGTAACACTTGCTTGAGATAAACTAATGTTGGCATGAGTAGAGTCCAATGTGCCACCTGAAGTGCAAGGAAAGTCACCACAGGAAGGCTGCAAATACCAGGTTACAGAGTTTTATCTTCTGGGATTCTAGGAACCCTAGAGGGGAGCAACCATTGACCATGGGGTCTTTGGAAAGGGTTGTGAAAAGTAGACACGCGTTATATGACATTCACACGAGACTAAAGTGTAACCACTAGCACAGAAGAGTGAACAGCCACCACAGGTCTGCTCAAGAGGATTTCAGGTAAAAGCTGAGAGCTTTTCCCCCTTGAAAAAGGAGACTAGATATCCCAAACCTCCACAGAGGACATGGAGGGCAGGTACCTCTCCCATTGGAGCCAAGGAACTCAGGTCACCAGTCTGTTCCTCCACAAGCTGCCTCGGCAGCACCCACTACCCGGTTCCATGGGATCACCAGCACAAGAAGATGCTAAGTTAAAACACAGACTATAAAACTGAAAACTGTTCCTCAGGATTACAGTCTTATGGTCAAGACATCTTGGGACAGCAACATTTGTGACAAAAAGAGAGAAAAAAAAAGAACCAAACAAGAAAGAGTCGATAAAGCTCACGACCAGGGAAGAAGGAAGGTGAAGTGAAGTGTGGTGTTGCACATGAAGACACACACAGGCTGGGACAGAAGAGGAGAGACTGGAAGCTGCTATAAAAAGTGGATATATCCCAGCAACTAGGGGAGTAAGAAATACTGAGGCACTTGGCAAACCTCAAAAAACCAGCCCCAACCTCCATGTCTAGTAACACCAGCACGACTCCAAAATTCTGACAGGGGGATACCTGGAGAAGGCAACCTGCTTGATCTACAGGCATGATCAAAACGCTCCCAGCCCAGTGAAATGAGAAATAAGCCTGGCTGTGTGACCCTACCAATTCCCTGGTGCCAGCAGTAAGGCTTTGCAGGAGTTAGGTCATTGCTTAAGAAGAGCCTAACCCAGCACAAGGCTGCATTAAAGATGTGCTGCTCCTTGGACTCGAGGACAGCAGCTGCCTCCACATCTTCGCTTTGGAGGTACTCACCAATATGTGACTTACTCATTTCTGCAGAGGATGGCCTCCCCGTCCCTGCGTGATCCCACACTCTGATCAAGCCAACCTGGGTTTCTCAACCACCTACGGCGTGCAACACTCATGCGCTTTTCCTCCTAATGAGCTGTACTCATCACTTTTGGTTAAAGGCATTAGAAAAACACCACCAAGTCTCCGGGTCGTCGGAGGGCTTCAAGAGTTCAGTGAGAAATGTGGTAAGCAGGGCGAGATAGGTGTTTTTGAAGAAACTTATCAAGGGGAAGAATCCGAAAACCTTGGAGGGCTACTGGCAACATGAAGCAAGAGCTTCAACCCTGCAAAAAGAGAAGCAGAGAAGGCTTTTTGCCCTGCACCCAAAGACGGGTGACAGAATAACTAGATACTTCATCCATCTGCAGAGTTAAGGATTTTTTTCCATCTGTAAAAGAGTGATTATACAGCAGATCTGGACTCTCACTGCTTGGTTTCAGTGTCCCTGCCCCCAGCACCAGCTTGGAGGAATAGCTCTGCTGTTAATTTTTAATAGGTGTTGAAAGAATCAGAGAAGCACCGGAGAACTCATTTCTTCCTGCGTTCAGATAGGAGAACTTCAGTACTTGAAGGCTTGTTAGCTCCACAACTCTAAAAACAGCTACCAAAGGGAAGCATCCTATAGAAAACTACTACGACATGAAGCTTTAGAGTTATCAGCACATTCATTTCACAGCTGAACAGCTATATACATGTATATATTTTTTAAATCAGTACAACTTCTGCATGTTCAGGTTGCATTATTGTAGCAGTCCGGGCTATTTGCACTTTAAAGGAATTGGAGCTCCCAAGGCGATGATCAAAACAAGCTGTTGGGACCAACAACACAACCGAGCAGGAGTTCACAGGTGGGGTATTAGCCAGGGGCCATGGAGCACCCGGGACAATCCTCTTTAACCCAGTTATCTCACAACGATGCCGAGGGCAACCAGAGGCTGAGGAGGTCTAATTGGACACATGTTCAATCAGTTCAATCAGCACAATGTGTTCAATCAGCACAGAGCCAGGATGCAGCCAGCCCCATTGCCACCTGCCTCACACCCCTGCAGCAGGTAGGCACCAGGCAGCACCCATTGCCCCATGTTAACTCACCCACACTCGTGGGCAACCACAAGATAGCACCATGCCAAGACACGGAACGTTGCACGTGTTTGGGAGACCCATTCAAGCAATCACAGCTAGTCATGTCCCTGCATTACTGAGTCCTGAGATGAGGACTGAGTTACTCCCACGGCTCTGCTGCAGCCACCAGATGCTGCAACATCTGCCGAGTCCACAGGAAGTGTTTGCGCTTGTGTCGCAGAAGCTCGGCTAACCTTGAAAGCCACCTTAAGCGCTGACCCATTTCGGGCTGTTAATGGAGCGTGCAACAAGAGAGTCTCACCAGGAAAGCCAGGTTTCCTTTGTAGGAGAAGGGAAAGAAAGGGCACAGACCACCAGCAGGTTTGGATCTGAATTGGTCTGACCTACTCATGCCTTTTGTTCTCCAAAATGGTTTGTTCGGGGATAGATCAGGTGCCTCCTGCCTCCGTAGCCCGGTCTTCCCCAAGGAGAAGCAGGGAAGACACAAGAGACCCAAACTGCCACCCCAACTGAGAACCCTTTGCATGGCTCAGAGCTGCGTTATCCGAAGTCCTTCGCAGGTCGTACAGTTTTGGCTCTTCAGCTTTCCATCCAAGCTGAAAGGAAGAGTGCAAAAGCTGATGCTCAGCTTCAGCAAAACCCTATTTTTCATTGCAGGCTATTTTTCATTCAGCCCTTTCCATGAATCTCCCTTAAGTAAGGCAATAGCTCATGTCTGGAGAAAAAAAAAAAAAAAAAAAAAAAAAAAAAAAAAAAAAAAAAATACAAAAAA
>VWPW01014260.1:68371-96582 GCA_013389825.1 Crypturellus undulatus
TGCCGGCCAGCGCCGCCCAGAGCGAGCCGTACGCCCAGCGCTCCATGAGCGGAGCGGACCGGGACCGGCACCGGGATCCGGACCCGGAGCCGCTCCGCACCGCGGGGCCGCCCCGCGTGCAGCCCGCGCCGCCGCGCCCCGCTTATAAACGCGCCGGCGGGAGGAGCGAGGCGGAGTCGCCGTCGCCGCGCTGCCAATGGGAGAAGTTTTTCCCGGCCCCGGGGCACGGCCTGGACCGACCCTACCGGCCCGGCCCGGTTCCGCTCGGCTCGGCTCGGTTCAGCCCGGGTCGGCTCGGATCAGCTTGGATAGGTTCAGTTCAGTACAGCTCAGCTTAGCTCAAGTCAACTCGGTTCGATTCAGTTTATCGCATCCTGGTTCAGTTCAGCTCAGCCCGGCCCAGCTCAGCTCAGCACGGTTCAGTTCAGCTTTGCTCAGCGCTGCCCAGCTTAGCCCAGCTCAGCTTAGTTCAGTATGGTTCAAATTGGTTCAGTTTGTCTCGGTTCAGCTCGGCTGAGCTCAGCACAGTTTGACTCCACTCTGCTTGGCACAGTTTTGTCTTGACTTGACACAGTTCGCCTCCACTCTGCCCAGTTCAGCAGAGCTCAGCTTAGTTCAGCTCAGCTCCACTCTGGCTTGACCTGGCTCCGCTTGGTCCAGATCAGCCCAGTTCAGCTGGGTTCAGCCCAGTGCAATTCAACTCCATTCAACTCAGCCAGGCTCAGCTTGTCACTGTCCATCCCTGTTCAACCCAGCTGGGTTTAAACCGCTGCCCTCACAGCACCGGGATGAGCCGCTATGGGGCTGGGGTGTCCCTGCTGCACCCCAAGGCTAAGAGCATAATCCTGTCCGCCCTGGGGATGCTCTGACAGCGCCGCGGGGCTGGGGGGCTCCGGACTGAACCCAGCTAATTCCATGGCACTGATGGGGCCCCGCGTTTGCCCTGTGTGTGGCTGGTGCTCATAGGAACTCCCCAGCCACCGTGGCTGGCGGCAAGGGGCAAAGTCCTCTCACTACCCCATTTATTACACAGCCTAATTGCTCCGGCTGGGCTTGCCTTATTAAGGGTCATTTTGGGGTCTTTCTCGCTCCACCACATGGTCCCCTGCGCTGCCCCCCTCCGCGGGCATTTAGCAACAGGACGAGGCCCCACACGGGTGTCGGGCTCCTGACGGGCATCCTGGCCTTTGCCGCTTGGGTTGTGGCCATTGTCAGGTCCCTCTGCCAGCTGCCGGGGCCGTGCTGCGGCACCGCGGAGAGCAACTGGTGCCAGCAGCCCTGGCACTACCTCAGAGCTGGCACAGCGGAGGAGGCCGCAGTTGCCATCTCTCTTCCGAACGGCCCTGCGACACAGGGAAAAATAAGCCTGTTGTGCTGGTAGGGAGGGAAAAAAATCAACCCGCGTTTCAACAGGGGCAGTGGCTGCAGCGCGGAGTCAAACAGGCTGGGGTGGTTTTTCTGGGGTGTGGAGGTGGGATCCCGGCTCTGCTCACAGCCCTGCTCTTCCAGGCGGGGGAATTCAGGGAATGCTGGTAAGGTCGAGGAGGGATGTTGCCGGCATCCTGGCTGCGGGCTCTCCCACCGGTATCCTTTAACATGATGGACTACTTGAAGCAATAGGATAAGGATTGGTCCCTGGCCACATCTCCCATCGGGACGTTGCATTGTGGCCACGTGTGCCGGCGTGGGTGCTTCTGCCCTGCAAGGACCTTTCTGCTGCCTGAACGGGACTTGGGCTCAGGGGTGCAGGGGATGCTGAGCTGGACCACAGAGGTGCATGGTCCGCGCTGAGGAGCTGTGGGCCCAGACCATGCAGTCCATCGTGGTGAAATGGAGCAGATGTTGGTCCTGAGCACGGCAGCGCTTAGTTTTCCCCTCCTAACTCTGCTGAAGGATGTGGGGATCGTTTCTTCCCTGCTCCTGGGGTGCTCAGGTGCTCCTGGGGAGCTCCTGGAGTGCTCAGGTCTTAGTGGTTGCAGGGTGCTGGGAGGAAGATGGACTTCAATCACTCCATCTGCCCCTGCTTGCTCGGGAGTAGCCAATTTCACCTCAATGTGACCAATGCAGCCCCGGAAGGGTTGTGACCAACAGCCAATGTGACCAGTGCAGCCCAGGGTGCACACTGGGGCCTGGCGTCCTCAGGAGGAGATGGGAACAAGTGTGGGGATGGCAGGGAGCAGCCAGGAATGCGGTGGCAGGAGCTGGGGTGATGTCTGGATGTGTGAGCTGCAATGGCAAGGCCAGGCCCGTCTGATCCGGCTCCGGACAGCTGGCTGGCAGGAGGGGGGTTCCATGCCACGGAGCGGGAGGATGGGAGGGTTGGTGGAATATTCCGCAGGGGCAGCCCAGATGCCACCCAGTGAGGCTGCTTTCCTAATCCTGCATGCTCCCATTCTTGTCTTGCCAGCCTTAATTCTGGCCAAGACGTTCCCATTCCAGCCAACGTGTCCATGCTCTGGAGAGACTGGGCAGGCCATGCCAGCCCCACTGACCTTTTCAGAGGGTTTGGGGGCCTTGGAGGAATTTTGCAAACCTTTAGCTGGCAGCTGGGGGGTCCAAGGGAGACACAGGAGCAATATGGGGAGGATTCCCAGTTTCTCAGTAAAGAAACTTCACCAGAGCTAAAAGAAGAATCTCACTGAAGAACGGTCATTATCCTAAAGGAAGAATGATATTTTTTTGGCAAAATTCTTCTAGTCCAACTAACTCTCAAGACAAATTTATAAGACTTTACATGGTGACATTTGAGGTCTTAGAAAGCCCTTTGTGAAACACGGTCTCCCAAGAGAGCATCCTTGTTGTCAGTCTGTCCTTCCTTTCAAAAACACGTCACACATTGGGCAGGGGCTGTCCTTCTTGTGCGATGTCCAAAGACGAATAGTGAAAAGGGAAAATCCTTTGCACGCTCTGGCCGTTCCCCAGCTCTCTCTTAAGAAACCAGGGGCTGGTGAGTGGTCCCAAGTTGGTGGCTACTTCTCTGCAGAGAGTGCCCTGCTACATTCATCTTCCCATTGCTCAACACCAGAGGGTTCTTCCCGACTGCTCCATGGTGTTGGGAAACGCCATGGGTAGCCCCATTACCTTTTGACCTACTTGGTGTCTTCCTCACCTCATTTGCTAATTAGAGCTGCCCTTCTTCGCCCTGGAAGTGGGGCTGGGTTGATGGCAGCCTCCTCCCACACCCTTCCTGGGGCTGAAGTACAGGCCCAGTGTGGAGCCCCGTAGAGGTTCACGGCTTTTCCGGGCTACCCTCGCCCTAGGCTGTTCCTATAGCTCCGTGGAGCCTCCCAGGACTAACAGGTTTGGAGATAATTGTTCCCTTCCCTAATCTCATCTGCACAAGATTCATTGCCTTGTTTTCAAAGTGCCATGAGCCATTTCCAGGGTCCCGAGGCCCATCATGATGTGATTCATAGCGATGTTCTCCCGTAGGTGCTCAATCTTTTCCAAAACAGCAAGTCCTTCTTCCAGGGCTATTATCTCCTCAGGAAACACCACCTACGTGAGTCCCTAATGGGAGCTTGTGTCTATTTGGCTTTGGTGGAGACTGTTGGTTGGGGCAAGTGCAAGGCTCTCTGCCTTCTCTGCCTACAGAAATTCCGCATGGTCCCAGTGCTCGTGCTGGGCTAGAGATGGTGGCACAGACACATCCCATGTGGCTTTAGCAAAAGAGGGACAACTTTTGGCAGCCTGCCAGCCTTTTGGCATCTCCTAGCCCAGTGCTGTGGCATTGAGACTAGCCTCCCAGGAGGGTTTTTAGGCTCTTCTGGTTGCAGTCTGCCATCTATGGGAACAAGACACAAATCCCCATGCTTCTCCATCATTCCCTTCATCTGAGGGATCAAGGAGACAAAAAACTCTTCCTTTGGCTCCTCTGGTGGGGATTGGCTGAACCTTTCTGCTCCTGGAGGCCGGGCATCCTGAGCAGCTCCAGTCCTGGGGCTCTCACAAGCTCTCCATGCAACATCTTCTTTTTAGTGGAGCTCAGCATCCAGCTGAGCACTGACTCCAGGTTTCCTCCAATGTTCAGCAAATTCCTGCTCCTGCCTGGTCCTGTCAGCCCGTTCACCAGATGGGCTCTCATGTGGTTCCCCAGCTCCGAGGCTGAGCTCCCCAAGCAAACCGGCTCCACATTCCTCTCCCTGTGCCTGGGAAGTCTCCACTCTCCTTCTGGATATTCCCTGATCTGCTAAGGCGGGTGGGAATACCTGGGTCCTGCACCCCCATCTCACTGGGTGCTCATGGAAACCGTGTCAGGCTCACTTTGCCACCCAGGAGCTTTTTCAAACTTGGCATCTCCCCTTCCTCCACATTCTTCTTGTTTTCTTTTTCCTTCCTAACTTTGTTTTGGTCCCGGTGGCTGACTCAGCCTCTGACCTCAAGTGATCCTTTGGAAGGGAAGAAGCTGGACACTTCCAGCTGAACTTCTCCTGCCCTAGGGCAGCCTTCCTGCCAAGACCTTTTCTTCATCCTATCCTTCTACCATCTCCCTTTTCTCCTGTCTTTGTCACAGGGCCTCTGGCCAGCTACTAGCATGACAGGGACAGGACAAATGGGACTTCTTCTGGGCCAACAAGGCTGATCCAGGAGACATTGGCCGTTCCGGGTTCCAGGTGACATCTGGCCTCTTCCACCTTGAGGGAAGAGGGCAGTGGGTCAAAGCCGAAGGTGACCTGGTTTCTGTTCTATGCTGCTGCGGAAGGCACCTACACAGCAGGGCACATTGCCAGCCTAGGGTTGCTCAAGACTTCTGGGGACAGTAGGCAAAGGATGAGTCCTCCAGCTGAGACAGCAGAAGGAATTTTAGGGAGGAAGATTATAATTAGGCATCTGGAAGTTGGCTGAGGCTTGCTGGGAGTTGCAAAAAATGCTCTGGCATCTCCAGCCCATAAACAAAAGTGAAGATGCCTGGTGTGAATGGCCCTTCCTGTGTGTCCCAGCACACCTGCAGAGTGATGGATCTTCATTGCTTTTAAAAGTCTAGATTTTTTCCTCACAAAGGATTGCAAGTCTCCCTGCCTGGGCTCAGCACTGGAAACATTCCCATGAGAGCAGCCTGTGATGGAATTCATGGTGAGAATACACCAGGCCAAAGGAGGCCGTCACAAAGGCCCTTGCTGAGTGCATGAAGAACTTGAGCAGGTCAATCTCAGAGCACTGGTTGAGCAGGGACCTTGCTGTGGGCTTCATCACCGACGTGGAGAAGAAAGACAGTGAGGGCCTTGGTTATACCCTGAGTTTGTGCTGGCCCATGCAGGAAAGGTGCAGACTGATAGGACTGATACGACACCAAAGAGCTAAGGAAAACCGTGCAGTCTGAGGTAGGTAGGGTCCCCTGTCACAAGATGTCTATCATCTGGGATGACTGCCCTGTGGACACAGAGGATGGAGCTAACATGACCAATCACTTTGGGAGAGTGAGAGCAAAGGCTCTTTTCATTTCAATGTCCCATGGAAAGGTCTTACAGAGCACAAGTTTAGAGTGGACTAAGGCAGAAAGGGGGCATCCTCCTTCCAGCAGAAGCTCTGTAGAAGATCTGACTAGGTCCCTGCTACAGTTCCTCTTGCGCTAATGCCAAATAGCCAGACAGTTACAGAGGAGACTGGTAAAAACAACAGCAAATCAGGCTGGGCTTGATGCTGGTGTCCTGTGCACACCTGGCAGAACCTACGTAGGGTCTAGGGTTGAGGCTGAGAGGCTTGTGGGATCGCAGAGTCTTGGGAGATGGGGGCCCACTCCAACCCTGTGAATGAATGCTTGGGGCTGAGAATGTGGCTTTCAACTAAAATAAGAGCAAAAGAGTGAGCATCAGCTTGTAGGACTTCTTGTTGAGGGCCTGGGTTGGCCATTTCCAGAGCACCGAAGGTGATAAAAGCAAAATGAAGCCTATGGTGATTTCCTAAAGGCCTGTGGGACACAAGGCATGAAGGCATGTGTCACTGGGGTGTCATACGTGTGGATGCCATGCCCCCTCGTGGTAGCAGAAGTCAGTCAGGAGGAGGCATGGACCAGGAGACACAACAGCCTAGCAAGGGGCACTCGGGCTCCTCGGGCATGGGAAGTTTGGGGCAGATGCAGTGGGTCATCTCAGTGGGCAGCCTCGAGACACAGCTGGAGCCAGAGCCATGCAGAGGTTCAGCCCAACCGGGGCCAGAGGTGACACCAGGGAGAAGCTGTGGCCGTCTTGGGGTGACCAGCACTAACCTCATTCAGCTCCAAGCCTCCTCCAGAGCAATCCTGTGAGGACAGTCACCTAGAGCACTAGAGCAGCCCAACGGCACCTTTGCTTGGGGACCCTGGGGCCACACATGCCTTGGGCCCCGACCAAGCAACATGCAGGTCTGTAAAACCCACGAACCTGCCTATATTCATATAAGAACCTTGCACATTGCAATATCTTCCTCTTTCCTCCTCATGGGGGGACAAGATGAGACTTATGGTTTTTTTTTTTTTGACATGATTCACTCACGTTGTGGCCAAGCCAAGTTCTGCAGGCGCCTTTCAAGGGCAGTGTGTGCCTGGGGCCAGACTGGGAATCCTGGAAATGTTACCAAGGCTGTAAAGCCAAAAACAATCGGGAAAGAAAATAAACATGGTTTGGCGGAGGCCTTCGCTGAGGACACAACCTCCCGGGGTGGCTGCACTGCGGAGCGGGGAATCCTTCCTCAGGTGGCCTGCGGAGCACCAAGAGCAGAATGGTGCTCACCTCTGGGTAAAGGGGCTTCCTAGGAGGGATTGCTTGGTTAATTGTGGCTAATTCATGCTCCGTGTCCAGGTGAGTCAACCCCATCCAATGTTCTGCCTCCAAGGGTCCCAGGACTTCTGTTTCCCTTGCACAGAGGGATGCTCTGGAGCCTCAAGAACATCTATCCTTGGGCTTTGGTACCGGTTTGCTGTCAGAGCTGTACACTGAGGCCAGGAGAGAGCTGTGCTGGATCCTTTAGCATCGCTTGGGTCAGCACAGGACACACTATGGACCTGATCACTGCTGTCCCCAAAAGCATCTGGGGAAGCCTCATAGCCAGCTCAAGGTGGAGGCTGGGGCAGATGGGTGCTAGGACCCATCCGAGTCTAAATCCTAACGAGCACTTCCCGGGAAGGAGAAGCCCCCTCCCAGAGCTTAACCAAGAGGAAGAAGCTGCCCCGCCAGATGGAGTTTTTCTTCATTCCTTAGAAGCCTCCCGAGACTTGCTGTGCTGGATTCATCGCTGGAGGCACCACCAGGGCAGCGCTTAGGTGGAGCCGGTGATGGATGATGTGCCGCAATTCCCAAAGGCCTGGGCCGTGAAGGATAGTGCTTCAAGGCCAGCGACGGCTGTGTCTGCATCCTGGGCCCTGCTTTCTGGAAGCAGTGGCGGCAGCTCCACCAGAGCAGAAGGGCTTCTCTTCTAGGCAGCTCAGAAACGGTACCCAAATTGGGCTCGCAGGATCCACAGGGAGCACTGTCATGTGCTCAGCACCGATTCCTGACATCCTGGGTAGTTTCCAATCCGTGCTGTGGATGATGTGAGCTGCACTGGGCCAAGAGTTGTCCTGTCTGGACATCTCAGAGGCCACAAAAAGACTGCGAAAAAAAAGTTGCAGAAAAGAAAAAAAAAAAAAAAAAGAGTTTTGCAAAGAAGATGCTGGATTTCAGGAAGCGAGCTTGCCGAGATGGGGGGGGGCGTTGCCGCCGCTGCCCTTGGATTTATCGCAGCGTGGCCTTGCTCCCGATCCAACTAGCCTGCTCTTGCCCTTGGAACTGCAGCCTTGAGACAGCCCCGGTGCTGGGGCTCGCAGCAGCCTTCAGTCTCGCCTGGCAGGGCAGCCCCCCACTCGGGAATGTGCTGTCCCTGCATATCCGCGTCTGGCTTGGGCCCCTGACCACGGCGGGACACAGGGCTGTGCAGTGGGAGCCGTGAGGATGCTGGTTCAGCACATGGAAAAATACTGGTGTGGGCCCAGCGCTGGGCTCTCCAAGGAACAGGGATCTGCAGGACACCAACGAGCTTGGAGAGAAGAGCAAGGCGGTCTTCAACCCAGCCCCCAGCTTGTCCCTTCACACTTGAAGAGCACCAGGAACCTTTTGCAGGGCGCCCAGGGAGCTGGGTGCCCCTGGCAGCCACAGAGCCATGTGGGCAGCTTGGCTGATACATGGCCACACGGTAGCAGGAGAGAAGGATCCACTTCCCCGCGTCTTCCTCATCCCTCCGGTACCCAGGACATAGCCACATTGCCGGCGGCTGGGGAGGCACGGGTTGAACAGGATCTGCTCTTTCCAGGCTGCCGTGGGCAGTGGGACCTGGCACAGGAGTTGCTGCCCGCCCGCCACCTCTGCCTTGAGGTGCTGGAGGCAGCCGTGGTGTGGGCTGGACCCTTCTCCCCTGCTTCTGTCCTTGTCCCTGGCTGCATCTGCAGCCTCCGGAGCCTCCAGGTTCAGATATGGGCCAGCCCACGTTCCAGGGCAAAAAACCACACCAGGCAGCAGTAGTGTCAGGTCACTTTATTGCCACAGTGGCCTTGGGCCAGACCCAGCTCCTGCAGAAGATCCGGGTCCAGCCCCTTGCCCCCTCTAACACTGTTCAGGAAGCAAACCCTGAGCCTCAACACGCGCACAGCCCGTCCCTGAGCTCATGGCCACAGCCACGTCACGGAGCGCACGTCCTCCTCCATTGTCTATGCTAGCTGCAGGCTCTGGCTGCTCTGGGGCAGCTCCTGGGACATCACTCCCACTCTGCCCCTCCAATATTCCTAGAGCTCAGGGCCACAGAGGAAGAGCAAGACCAAGAGTGCAGACTGTGTTGGCCCTGGGAAGCGCGTCGGTGGTGGCATCAGGTGCAGCGGTGCTAGCCCAGCGCTCTGTGGGGCTTGGCAAACAGCCGTATCCGTTTGCATTTCGGATGCTGTTTGGCATTTGGGATGCCAAAGCAGCCCTGACAGCCAAGAAGGGGAGCAGTGGGAGCGCTCATGACATGCTCTGCTCCCCTGGCTGCCTCAAACGGCCATGCCGGGGGCCTGCCCCAGCCCCAGGGCCTGCATCAAGTCGTCACTGAGCCCACTCTTCAGGGTCCTCCTCACTGTGGGGAAAAAAAAAGAACTTTAGACCACACCAGCAGAGCCAGCTCACACCTCCCACAGCAGGAAAAGACCACATGGGATAGAGTATGGGGGCAGGGAAAAGGACACAGAGGCAGGACAGAGTTTGGGGACACGGCCATGGAGACAGGACAGAGTGCAAAGACTGGGACACAGATGGGACAGAGTGTGGAGACAGGGAGAAAGATGGGCTAGGGCATGGCACATGCCATCACGTCAACTTACAGGACTTCCTATTGCCGCGGGACCTCTTGCGCTCCTTGTTGGCACAGGGACGAGGGTTGGGGTTGTGCGTGACCGACTTTACCAAGCGGTCCATAATTTCATCCGAGGCATCGTCTGGGGAGCTGGGAACATCCTCCTGGGCTGGGGAGCCCTGCGTTGGGGTAGTTTGCCCTGTCCCTACGTGAAGGACATGGGGACACCAACATCAGCCATGTTCAGCCATGGACACCCCTTGAGCCTCGTTCCCTGAGCAGCTCCCACTTCCTCACTCTGTCGCCCTTGTCCCCAACCCCAGCTCGCTCCTACCCCGGCTGGCTCGACTGCGGCGTGCAGGTGCATCCGTGGGAGAGATCAGCATGCTCTTCATGCTCTCATGGCCTGCTTCGGTCTGCTCCCGCTGCTCGGGGCTGGTGGACACCACTGCAGGCGGTGAGGCGCTCTCCGTGTTGCTGGTAACACCAGAGAACTTCTCCATCTGCAACAGGAGGAGAGAGCGGTATGAGGGATGTGGATGGCTGACACCTGCCAGGGCAACATGGTGAACTCCAGGTGGCCTCGTACCTCAGTGATGAGCCGGCCCCGCGTCTTGTTGCGCTCGCGGTGTGCGGCGCGTTTCTTCTGCTGCTGCAGGACGCGCTCCCGGCAGGTTCGGTACTCCAGGGCGAACTCCCTCAGGAGCTTGCAGATGAGAGTCACCTTCACATCCCGTGCAGCGCTCACCGGGTACCCCAGGTAGAGCAGGAAAGAGTGAAACCTGCCATGATGTGAGGCTGCTGGTCATAACAGGGATATCACCAGCCCTGGCACTGACAGCCCCATGGGTCTGCCCTGTCCTGCCCACCTCACCTGGAGGGACCCCTGGACTGCACAGGGCTGGGGGAGAGCAGGGTAAGGCAACTCCCACTCCCTCGTGCATCCCCAGGACCCCAGTGTCCCTCTGTCATCCCCAGGACACTACTGGGTGACAGACTGACCTGTTGAGGACGCGCCTGTGCACGACTTTCAGCACAACGATGCGCTGGGTGCTGTCCTTGAGGAAGTCGCTCAGCTTGCTCTTCAGCACCGTCTTGGTCTCGTGCTTGGCGATCACCTTGAGGTTGTCCCAGGACGCCCGACACCTCCGTTCCAGCTGCACCAGGCTGTTGGCCAGCTCATCAAAGTCGACCTAGGAGATCGGCACACCAGCTGTTGGCCACCCCGCGCTGATGCAGGGAGCCCGGCTGGCTGCGCGGTGCAGGACCCATGTCCTTACCCTGCCAAGTCACAGCAAGGACAGGACAGGGAGAAGCAGCCAGCAGGGATGAGGGCTGCAGACTCACCTTGGCTGAGCGTGTGATGGCAGCAATCTCCGAGTAGAGGTCCGTGGTTTCGGGGAACTTCTCTACCACCATTTGGCAGAGATGGTAGAGCAGGGACTGCCGGTGCACCGTGTCCTTCACCTCTGAGACCTTCTCCAGATAGCCCAGCTCAAAGCCTCTGCTCTGAAACCCCAATGGACTCAGCAGGGCCCTCCAACTTCCATCTCACGGGTGGCATGGAACAACTGGGCTCCTGCCAGCACCCGTGCCACCCCTGCATGAGATGCCCTCCCAGACACATCTTGGTCCCTCTTGAGCACTATGATCAGTCCTCCTACAGCACTCAGACAGGACAGACCTTGCATCTCCTTAGGAGCTGCAGTTGCTCAAGCAGGCCCACACCCTGCTCCTCACCTGGGAGCCATTTAGGAAATTGCCCATGGCCAGCAGTGTGGCCAGGATGCATTTGAAGGTGTGATTTTTGGCCAGCTGCTCCATGCCTGTTTTCAGGTCAAACAAGGGCTCTGCAATCTCCTGGAGGAGAAAGAGTGGGAAGTGAGACCCTCTGCTATTTCTTCAGCATTTGCCCCTGCCCACGAGGAGAGCCAGTTTGCACAGTGAAACCACCCAGAGCCACCTTCCCTTGGGGATCTGCAGCCTGTCCTCGGCCAGGACAGTGCCACCCATGCTCAGATGTGACTGGTGCCCTCCAGCAACGCCCCCAGCTCACCCCAAGAACCCTCCTGGGAGGGCAGAGAGGAGATGAGGCCTTGCTCCATACCTGCTCCAGACTCTCATAGTCCAACTTGAAAGCCCAGAGCTGGAGTCTTGCCGTGAGGTCACTGATAGAAGAGAGGGCAAGTAGGAACTGCTCTGCAGAGCCCAGGGGCACATCGGGGTTGGCCAGTTGGGCCTCCTGGATCTTCTGCTTCTCCTCCTCGGTCGGGACCATGGTCAGGATTTTCTAGGGCAGGCAAAGAAAGATATGTCAGACTCCTTAGATGTCACAAGTCACCAAAGAGAATGGCAAGCCGTTCATGTGCATGGTGCCACACGGGCAGCACAGGCATTGTAGCACGCATCCCTCCTCGTCAACAGGACAACCCACATGACAACCCATGGGATGACCCTGAGAGGGGAGAGATCCTGCCACACTCACCTCGATCCCTTCCTTATTGACTGCAAACTCATCAAAATTGAGCACGGCCGTTTTTATGATATGCACAGGCGGCAGCACCGTGAGGCCAATGTTGATGGCGTTGCTCCTCTTGGGATCCAACACCACCACTACCTTCTTCCCATCGACTGCTTTCTGCAAAGAGCAGAGGATATAGGCTGAGAGCCAGGCGAAGGGTTCCCCTTCATGAAAACGCCATGGGCAAGTGAGACAGGTTAGGGACCTGGTGGCAAGCCAAGATCTGCCCACCACCTACCTCTGGACTGAGGGCACCATCTATGGGATTGACTAGCAGTGACAGTGCACACATAGGAGCCAGGGTTCACAGGCCCCTCAGGACCTAACACAGCCTTCCCCCAAAGCCCATAAGCCCACCCAAAGCTGCCTGTAAACTTGCTGGTACCTTAGAAGCTGGCACCTCCTTCGCCCGGGACTCAAAAAGATGCTCCAGTCTGTCCACATTGACCTCAACTCTCTGCAGAGATGACCACAGTGTCTCCTGGCCAAACCTGCCTGGCCCCGCAGCGCTATCCAGCTGCTTCAGCTCCTTCCAGAAGAGCTTCACCGTCCTCTTCTTTTTGGCCTGGGAAGGGCCATCCGTCACCAAAGATCCCAGAGGCGGTGGAGGAAAGTTGGTGGCTGTGGGAGGTGGAGGTGGAGGCGGTGGGCAGCCAGGGCCTGCAGGAGGCGGAGGTGGAGGGCAGCCAGGGATCATGGGAGGTGGAGGTGGAGGTGGAGGGCAGCCAGGGATCATAGGAGGTGGAGGGGGAGCCATGAGGCCTACAGCACTCGCTGCCTCGATGCCATGAGGGAGGAAGGAGCCATTAGCTATGGACCCTGTGTCCAGGACATCAAAGTCTTCCTCTTCCCCCAGGTCGGTGAAGTCCAGTTCCCTGATCTTCAGCTGCACAGGGCAGGCCTCCAAGCGCTCCCAAGTGAGCTCCGAGTCCCTTTTGATGGGTGTCATCATGGTTTCCTCCAGTTTTTTGGTGTGGGTCTCCACATCGATATTTGACATGGCACGTGCCAACTGGGCATGGGCATTGGCAACCGGCCCATCTGGAGCCCTGTTAGGAAGCCGTGTGCTCTCCTGTTCCTGGTGGCCATTTCCCTCGGCAGCAGCCGCTTCAGCCTCCGTCTCTGTCTTGTCCTGGTTTTGGGGAGACACTGGTCCTGCGGGGAAGACCTGCTCCCGTCCTCGCTCTGAGGAGCTTTTAGCGTAGAGCATATCCAGCATAAACTTGGTGTCGGAGGAGATGGCACTGCAGGAGTCGGTGGTATCCTGCTGGCCCACCCAGGACCCTGCAGAAAGATGGGAAAAGGGGTAAGACAAATTGTCTGGAGAAGGAAGGTGCTGCTGGGCAAAATATAGAGTTGGGGCTGGTTCCCTGGTGGGACTAGGCTCAGACCCTGGCATATAGAGTGGCACAGGTGAGAGAGGTCCTCCTGTGTCCTCACCATGAGTGAGCTGGGGCCAAGAGGGGACTTTAAGACTTGCCCCAGTGATGCTGATGGGCCAGAGAGAACTGGGACGTTCACGTCAAAGCCAGCCCTGCACCTACTTTTGCCATGTGGCTCTGTGCTACGCTCAGCAGCACTCCTGTTCCCATCCCAAGCAAGAGCCATGGGATGCTCCTGCGTAGCATCGCTGAGGATATCGAGTCTTCCTTTGCTCATGGAAGAGATCTTCTCCTTCTGGGCTGCAGCCAAGTTCTCCAGAAAGCGAGCTCTAAAAAACAAAGCCAAACAGAGGCACGTGTTGACCAAGACCAAACCAGGGACAGGATGGGGAACACGGGACAAGCCAAACCATCCCGCGTTGCAAGAAACCCTCACACTTCCACAGCAAGGCCAGCCTGGAACACACTGTTGGGCCAAACTATGGGATGACACAGAAACTCCTTGCACAAACACACACAAACTCAGCTCCAGAGCGCACCTTCAGTGCTGGGACACCCTGCAGAGACACAGCTACCCCTAGCTACACCTGCGGGGCACCAACATCCTGAGTGTCCTGCAGCCCCAAGCCAATGTTTTACCCTTTGGCAGCGGGGAACGATGCCCGTTTTATGCACACAGGGCTGGATGGACAGGGTGGCACAGAGCCCAGCAAAACCCAGGCTCCTCTTCTCACTCGTGCAGCACCCGGCTTGCTCCTGGGATGACCTGCACATGGTTGAATCTCTGGAGTCACTGCACCCTGTACAAACTAGCTGGATCCTTACCACAGGGAGAAAAAGGCCTGCATGGTTCACCTGCACGGTTCCTCTGCATCTCCCCCCCTCTTCTCCAAGCCCCTCAGATGCAAGGATGCAGCATCCTGTCCAGCATCCCTGCAGCTCACGCCAGCATCCCCGGTGCTGCCACCAACCCGGGCTCAAGGCCTGGGGGCTGCAGTGGGCAGCGCGGTCCCCAGTTTGCACAAGCCGAGTGCTGCAGATACCCCTTGGCCCCAAGACCCTTGAGAAGCTGGACTTCACTGCAGCCCAGATCCAAAAAGGAGGATCCTGGGGATGTATTCATGCTCCAGCAGGGCTGAAACTTCTTGGGGAACCCTCCTGCATCTCCTTTGCCCACCCAGCACCTGAATGGCCGCAGGGTCTGCTCGGGCTCCAGCTCAAAGAAGCACATGCCTAGAGACACGCACATGCCTCTACTTACTCAAACCTCCTCAGAATGGGCTTGTCCCCATGCAAGGATGGGGCATCCTCCCGCCTGAGGGAAAACAGGGGTTAGGCCCCAGCATGGCTCGTGCCTTCTGCATGTGCCTGCAGAGCCGCAGGGCTGAGAAGCGCTGAGCAGCGGAGCATCCCCCAACGGCAGGGTCCTCACCCCACAGCCCAAACCTGCCCTCACCCCATGCCGCACCAGCACACGGCAAGTTTCAGTGTCCCCGTTGCCCCCGCTACCTGTGGGCATCTGCCAGGGTCTTGTGGACAGTACCACAAGCCAGGGGAGCCCCAGGAAAACAACCTCCTGTGTGGACACCAAGTGGCATTCAACGCTGGTGAGGTGGGTACCCGTCCCCCTGTGCTAGGGCAGCTCAGCCTGTTGCCAGGGGCCTCTTGGGAACCATCTGCCAGGGACAGAGCGGGGTCTGCCCACCATGCCAAGGGAGAGGGCTGCAGCTGGGAGCCCTCCATGCAAACTCCTCATGGGGAAGGAGGAGGGTAGCGGGTGTGGGAAGCGGCATGGGGCAGGTCCCAGTTCGCATGGGCCCAGGAGCAGCATGCCAGGAGGGGTCCCCCACGCACACAGAGCCCAGGCACTTACCACACAGGGGCTGTTTGGTGCAGCCTGCAAAAGGAAAGACAAGAAAGAGTGGGCAGAGGAGAGGATCAGCACGATCAGAGAGGATGAATAAGAGGGAAAAAGCTAGAGCAAGAGCAAGAGCTGAAGGAGAGCCATGACTCACCTCCCCAACCCCAACCTCCCAAGCTGCAGCATGTTTAGGCTATACAGCGGGAGAAATAGAGCCAGTGCTGCAAAGCAGAGCACCTTGCAGAGGAGGGCAGGCAGCAATGGGCCCAGCAGGTTCTACCACCAGCTTTTCTCCTCAGATTGCTCTTCTTGGGCAACCAGCTGAACCAAACTGGTGGCAGGGGCTGAAGGCCGTTGTGTTGAGGGGAAGCAGGACCCTTGCTGCTCTCTTGAAGAGCAGACGGCCCCTTATGTCACACCTCTTTCCAGCCATGGAGCCTAGTCAAACCCCACTGCCTCCCCATCCCTTGGTACTGCCCAAGCCCCCCACACAACCCAACAGGGACAACATCGGGTGGACTCCTCCGCCCTCCGCACGCCCTGGGATCAAGGCTCCGCTGTGGGCTGCATCCTCTTCCCCCTGCTTACTTGTAAATGCTTCTCTCGCCCAGGCCCAGGGGCTGCTCCTTCTCGGCTGGGGGCGAGGACAGTGCCAGGCACATGCTGGCCGTGCTGTTGTAGACGCTCTTGGAGGGCCTAGAAGATGAGGTGACACTGAAAGACAGCCAGTCCTTTGTGGCAAAGGACTCCCCAGCACCATCAGGGAGGGTGGACATTGAGACAGCATCTCGTGTCTCATCTGAGCACCCTGCGGTCACCAGGAAACAAGGAGGAGCCAAGAGCCCAAAGAAGACCAACTCTGTTCAAGCTAGTGGGACTCCTTAGCTTTCCTGCACCCAGCATGTCCCAATCCCCCGTGTTGGTTGTCCAACAGCCCTAGGGCTGCTCCCACACACGCGTTCCCAAAACCACACTCACCCTGATGGGCTTTTCGCCACATCTGTCCCCAGGGGAGGCTGGCTGTCCTCAGCAGGGGACTTCTTCACGTCACTGGGGGACTCCAGCAGCTGCTGGGTCTCATGGTTGGCGCTTGGGGAGCTGGTGCCAGAGCTGGAGTCTGCTCCGCTGCCCTGGGAACGCCACCCGCGCCGCCCTTCGTCCGTCTTCCTCCGCTCCTTGCGCCCGCCTGGCTGCGGCTCCTCGATGCCGTCTTCCAGCTTGAGGGCACTCTGTGACATGGACGTGGGGCTGAGGCGGGAGCCGCACACCCCACACGTAGCCCTCCCGGGGGCCTCCCACCCACCACCCACCCGTGTTCCCTGCATCCTAAAGAAGAGTTGGGTAGAATTGGGAAGAGTTGGGTAGAGCAGCTTGGCTGCTGCCAAGCCCTGGCCACTGGCGGTAAATAAGATCCCTAAGGGTCACCCAACACCTCAGGCACCCAGGTACCGTGCAAGATGTCACGGGAGGAAGCACCGCTCACTTCGTAGAGCAGGAACTGCTGCTTCAAATCGAGGTCAGTGCCTTTGCTGCCCAGGTACTGCTGCACCACACGCTCCATGCCCTGCTGCTCCAGGCAGTCCGTCACGTCATAGAAGGAGTCCTGATCTGGGAGGGCAGCCAGCGTCTGAGCAGGAGCAGAGGGAACCAGCTGGGACTGCGCTCACGGTGCCGAGCCCCGCTCAGGGCCTGGGGATGACCTGCGGGGGAAGCGGGTCTTTTGGGACGAGGGAGAAATCCTGACCTTGTTGATGAGCGTCATGGCGAACACCAGCAGCTCCGTGTCGGCCCCATTGCGCTGCTCTAGGATCGCCATCAGGTTGGACCACGGACACGTGCCTGCGAAGGAGAGCGGCACACGTGGCCCCGATGTGGTGGCACCACGAGGAACCCAGTTGGGATGCAGCAGGCTGCATCCTCCCCCAAGTGCCTGCACCCATCTCTCCAGGCCTCTGTCCCCACTCCTGGCAGACTGGACCACGTGCCACACGCAGGTTGGCCTGGCACGACACCATGGCATGACCCATGCTTGTCCCTGGAGGCTCTGTGCTCTTGCACGAGCTGCTCTGTCACATAGATGACACATCGTGGCATAGAGGCACCCTTGCCATCACCACCCCTAGCTTGGCACAGCTCTCTGGAGGGTGAGCAGCCCTGAGCAGGGACTTTGCGGGCAATTTGGGCTCTGGCCCCCACCTCTTGCCTGATCCACGGTGTTCACAGCATGGATAAGGAGCTGGGCGTTGGGCTCTGTGTACTCCACGAACACCAGGAGCAGCTTCAGGGCCATCTTCACCACGAGGCGATACTGGAGGAAACAAGGGAGCTGCAGGAACTGCCACTGCCCCCTCGCCCAACCATGAGCCCAGCATGAGGGCACAGCCAGGCATGGGGACGTTGTGCCCAGCATCTGCTCTTGGTGGCTCTATAGACAGACAAGTCACAGCCCTGGAGGGTTCCAGCCCTGCAGTCACTCTCCTGAGAGTAAACGGGCACTGGGAAGGCACTTGGAGAAGGAGGTTGTCTTCTAGGACAGGAGCACAGTGCTATGGGGAAGAGGCGCTTCTGAGACGCCAGATGATGCCCTCAGGGCAGGTGGGAGCAAGACTCAGCAAGGACACGAAGGTGATGAGCTGCTAAAGCCCCACATGAAGGCCAAGGTGGGTAAATCCCACACAGGGTGGTGCGATGGGGCAGCCACAGGCAGGGAGGCTGGAAAGGGCTGGCAAAAAGGGGGCACGGCAGCAGGCACAGCCAGTCCTCCTGGGGACCAGGCACTTACTGGGCTTCCAGACAGCGTGTAGAGCCACTGGACGGTCTCAATGTGGTTGATGACACCCTGCATCCCATCCACGAAGAGCATGATCTGGCTCAGTGCTGCAAGGTGAAGAACAGGTAGGGCCAAGCCACAAACGGGGTAGCCCAAATGGACTCACTACCCCAAGTGCCAGTCTCCATCCCCTGGCATTTGAGGTGCTGGGGCAACATGCCCGGCTCACCACCAGCCCTTGGGCACTGCTAGGTCAAATACTCACCCCGGAGGATGTAGTTCTGGTAGTTCTGGTCGGCCTCCGCCCCCACTTTGATCAGGCACGTCAGCCCATCCATGTTGACAAACTCTGGCACGAGGTCCTTGTCCTCCTGAGGAATAAGGCACACACGTCATCATGGGGCTCCCAGCCTGCTCCTCTGAAATGCATGGAGCTTAAAGGGTCCCCCAGGTCCCTCAGGTCCAGTTGCAGCTTACTATGCACATGAGCATCCCAGCTGAGTATCCTGCTCCAAAATACAAAGGTTGAACTTTGAAAAAGAGGACAGTGAAAGAGAGGGGTCCCTATTCCTGACTCCAAGGGCCCAGCTTTGGCCCCAGTCCTGGGAGGCAGGACATGCCACCAGCCCTAGGGCAGCACACGGCATGGAGGAGCTGCTTAAGCCACCTCCGGCTGCCCAGCTTGGCACTGCCCAGGATAACTGTCCAGATCCCGGGAAGCTCCGGGTCCTTGGGAAGACTGTACCTGAAAGAGCTGCTTGAGGGAGAAGAGGGATCGTCGCAGCTCAGGCCCCTGGGAGTTGTACAGCTTCTCTGGAGAGGAACAAGAGAGATGGTGTCACCTGATGGGGCCTGGGGACCTGTAGGAGCTCATTGTGGGGCTGATCTCCACAGCAGGGCCTGAAACTGGAGGTGGCTCCTCAAGGCAGGTGGTTTTGGAGCACCAACTATTCCATAGCTGGACATGCTATGGAATGGTGGCAGATACAGTAAACTGGCAGGCAGGAAGCAGCTGCAGCTCCACAAGGACATTATCTCAGCTCTCACAACACTCCTCTTTTCTTCTCTTTTCTGCCAGCAGTGACATAAATATCCCCTCTAGTTTCCTGTGCGGAACCAAAACAGGAACAAGATGCAGAACTAGTTTTAACCGCCCCTCACCGCTCGGGCAGTCCTGATCAGCATCGCAGCCAGCCCCAAAGCGAAGATGTCACCAGAGGTGCCCTGGGATGACAGGAGCTGTTGGGAATGACAGCGCCAGATGGGCTGTGCTGCCCAGAGCCAAGCAACAAGGCAGCAGGGGGGCACCCATGGGCGCACACTATGGGGAGCAGCACCAGAAGGGCTGAGCTTCATCCTCTGGGTGACGACCCCATTCCAATGCTCCTTGAGTCTGCTGAGTCCCATGGCAAGTTTGGAAAGAGGAAGAATTTCAGGATCAGAATTTGGATTTCAGGATCAGAATCGGGATTCAGGATCATTCAGAATTTCAGGATCAGAATTTGCAGCATTATCTCTGGCTTTGTTCCATGGCCAGAAGGTTCCTGGGCTCTGATGGAGCCATGGAAACACATGCAGAGAAAGCAGATGAACACATAGAGTTGGCCAAAAATAAATAAATAAAAGCTGTGTGGACAGCAGGAGGGATAACAGGACTGAATAAGTCAACGAGATCAAAGCAGAGCGGGCAGCACCCCTTGACGTGTTGACTAACCAGTGGAAGCCCACGGCACAGAGCTGTCAGCACAGTCATGCTTTACTGGCAACCCTGAGTCACCAAAACTAATATCGTGGAAAGGCAGAGGGAGCTCAGGAACCATAAAAAAGAGGCTACATGCACCAGAGCTGCTGCAGGCTGCAAAATGGGGTAGCATGAGGTGGAAACAGCAACGCAAGATATGCCCTGGGGAAGGGGTGAGCAGAGGACAGATGCGGAGAGCCCCTGCAATTGGGAAGAGAACCACCAAATACGGATGGAGCTCCCGAACCATGTGCAAGGAGCCGAGCTCACCCCAGTAGCGCTCAGTTGTGCCCATTCCCCATGGGATACAGATGTGTAGGGCTGGGAGTAGAGCCAAGGCAGCTCGCCACCCTTATCAGGAGCATTTGCCAGCCCTCTCCTCCACCCTAGGGCTGAGTAACCATCTTGAGGACACCTGCAAGGACGTGGCGGGTGACTCAGCATGTGATGGTAGTAAAGGTGCCACCGTGCCCAGGGAAGCCCAGGTGATGGGACGGCTCCGGAAGGGTCCTGCCTGCTGCCTGGGCTGCGGTGGCTCTCACACACCTCAGTCTCAAGGGACTCGGACACCAGTTGCCTGGGGATACCAGGAGGCCACCAACCTCCCGGAGGCTCTGGTGCAGCTCAGTGTTTTCTTTGGCCACACTGGAAACCTCTGCCCGGCGCTGGGTGCTGAATCAGCTCAATGAGCCCCATCAGCGCCGCTGGCTCATTGGACACACAGATCTGTTTTTCTTTCAGAGCTGCGGTGCTGGTTTCCTCCTGATTTCCTGCTCTGAAGGCTGAATCTGGCTCATCCCCTCAGCAGCATCCTGAGTTATTTGGGTCAGGAGAGGCGCTTGAACAAGCCAAAAAAATAAGCTGCTCAGGGAGGTTTCAAGCCATGCTGGCTCTGTAAAACATGTGGTCCCGGCACCCTGCATTGGAGGAGATGGAAAACAGAGCAGCCTAGAGCTCATCCGGAGCCTGGGAACCGCTTGCAAGGAGCAACCACTGTGACCTTGGCCTTCCTGCAAGGGTAGGAAGGGGAGCACACACTGGGGATAGCGGGGCAAAGCCCAGTGAGGAGTCCCATGCATGCAAAATGCTGCAGAGCTGAGAGGGAAAGAGGATCCAGCAGGCACAAACCCACATTTCTGCCCCACAGAGCCTGCCTGCTGCCCTGGCCCCACGTGGCATCACCAACACTGAGAAGCAAAGGGTGGATCGGCAGCTCGTGGGCAGGGGAGGAGAGATCTTCTCCTTGCCCGTGTCCATGGTCACTGGTCAGACAGGCTGCAGACAGCCGTGACCAGCTGAGGCTTGTTCGGCGACACTCCAAAGGCTTTTTTCTTTTATTTTTTCCCATGCTACGGCCAGAAAGACTCAAGACTTCCAAGTATTTTGCTGGTTTTCCAAACAGGATGCCTGAAGCAGCAGCAGGGCTCTCTGCCGCACACCAGCTACTTGTTTGTGTTCTCTACAGCTAAATTTAGAACTTGCCTCAATGACCCAGAAGACTTGTAGTGTGGGAGCCTTTGGCTTCCAGCCTAAGAAATGCAAGTTCTGATCTCCGGGGGTGGAGGAGATTAACCCGTGGATTCCCCACCAAGGTGGGGGGCAATTTGGGGTGGTCATGCAGCAGGGCTCATGGGGACTCACCGATGATGACGTGGACTCGGACGGAGAGCTGCGTGCGCAGGATTAGAGTGGGTCGTCTGCCCTTTCTGGGATGAGAGGACACGCGGTGTGAAGATCCAGAGCCCCCATCTCCCCACCAGGGCCCTGCTGAGCTCCTCACGCCAGCACCCAGGGCCAGGAACCCACAGGACCTGCATGCCCACCCTGAGGGTCCACAGGCCCCGCCACCCCACATCACTCACTTGACCTCCTCGTAGAAACCCTCCAGCTCATCCTTCTGCTCCAGCAAGGACAGGTCAAGATCCAGGTAGTGTCCAGATGGCGAGACCTGCAGGGTGCAGTCTTCCAGCTGGAGAAACAGACTCATGTGAGGAGAAAGCACCCGTGCCCATGTGCCCGGCACCCCCACATGCCGCTGGTCAGGACGGCTGTGGACACATCCGACTCCTGCAGGAAGTGAGTTACCCCATCAAGCCTCCTGCCCGCACTTCTGCTGCCCCAGCACTTCCAAGGGCTCTCGGGTTCAGGGCTGGACCTGCTTGAGCCTCCCCCCCTGCTCTGCTCTGTACTGCCCCGAGTGCCAGGTTCAAGTGTGTCCCATGGTCCCGAGTCCCATCCTGCTTGGACACCAGCCCAGGTGCTGATGTGGGAGGCTGACACCTCAGATCCACGGAGCTCCCATTCACCTCCTCACCAGGGTGGTTACTTTATGGAGCACATGAATCGCCTCTGACCGTACAGATGGTCTCCAGTGAGCATCTCATCATGCACAGCACCCACAAAGCACCCAAGCCACCAGAGAGTCAAGTCCATCACATCCCATGACCCACAGCAGAGCAAGTGCCACGGGGGTGTCCCAGAGCTCTGGGCAGGCCCGTGCCATGTGTGCGGGGCCTGGTGCAGCTGCAGTGACTCACCAGGCCTGACTCAGCCTCCAGCTCATCGGGCTGCTCTGTGGCACCGTCCCCCAGGAGAGGGAGACACACGGGCTGAGGCCAGGCTAGGGTAAGGCGAAGGCACCCTCCCAGACAGCCCTCTAGGGCTCTCGCCACCAGGCACAGTGTCCGCAGGTGCCCGGGACACTGAATAGCACTTGCAAAGTGCCCCACACACTGGACACTCAAACCATCACAACACCCACAGCGCCTGCTCGGGTGAGACCTGCTGCCCTCGATGCTGACTCTCCCTCCAGTCTTCTCCATGGACCCTTCCATAACATGGATTCATCACATCTTCTGAGCAAGCTCTGCTCAACACCAACTCTGCACAACAGACCTGGCCTCACAATGCTCACGAGCCTGCATCTCCCATGACCCCCTGGCACACTAGGAAGGGGGACAGAGAAGTTTGCTCTATGGACCTGATAGAAGCCAGATGGACGGCAACATCTGCCTGACTTTGCCAGCAGCTCTGCTGCTGCGGTGCACGTTGTCCTGTTCCTAAGACACATGCAGGACTCTCTTGAGCAAACGGGGAAGAGAAGGGGGACTGCTCAGCCCTCCAAAAATACATCCCTTCTCAGGCCCTAATTACAGAAACCTCCAGAAACCTCCTCCTACAGAAACTGAGGTGCTCAGGTGCAGGTGACCACAGCTCCTCTATCATCAACAGTTGCCTCCTGCTCCTTGGGGCTAGGGAAAGCCAAGGATCTGCAAAGGCCAGTGCTGACCCGCTCTGAACGCAGCTCCTACAACTCGCTCTGTTTGTTTGCCATTAAATCCTGGTTTCTGGGGTTACAAGATTGCCCAAGACTCGCTGCAGAAGGAGCACAACTTCAGCTGCGGCTTGGATACAGACTTGAGAGCCCGCGGAAGCGCCGCTGCCCTGCAGCCCAAAGCACAGCATCCTGCACAGCCCCGATGCAGGGAATAGCCCCACCACCAGCTGCGGTATCACTATTCGTGACCGCTTGAGGACCTGCATGAGGGTTGTGCTCTCCTGGGTACCTTTCTGCACCTCTCCAAGGCCAGGGAGCATGTGGGGGCTGCAGCTTGCGCCAGCTCCAGTCAAACGCAGCTCCCACGCAGCTCTGATATGGAGAAATACCAGCTCTGGGGGGCTGCCAAATCCCAGGCAGGGCAGAGTTAATGTTTACCGCTCCCCCAAGGACCCAGCTCCGTGTCCCAGCTGGCCGGGGAGGCCAAGCCCCTGGAATGCAGTTTCCCACGCGAGCTTGGCAGCAGCGGAGCTTCCCGCAAGGGATGATCCAAAAGCGGAGCCCTGGGTCCAGACGCTCACCCTCGGGCTGAGGGCATCTGCTGGCACCAGCTCTGCTGGCGATGGACATGAGCTGTCCCAGGCTTGGGCTGCCCGAGGAGCACTGCCCCCCCCAAACTGTGGGCGCACACAGTAGAGATATCTCCACCTAAGCCTGTCTAGAGGCCTCTACGGCCAAGGCAGACCAAGAGACACATCTAAAATGATTGAACTTGCCCCTGCTGACTGGCATCTCAACAGCTTGCTCAAACAAGGCCCTCTGCAGAAGGAGGTTTCTTGGCTTCTCTTGGCTGTTTTGGAGTCAAAAACCGAGTTGTTTCACAAAGAAAATGCTTCCCGTGTCCTGCTGCTTTCTATATGCATCAGCCATATATCCCAGGGCTTCATTTCAAAACCAGCTCATAAGCTGACTGTAAGTTTGAGGCAGTTGCTGGGGAAGAACCAGCCCTTTTGGCCTGGGATCAAGAGAAAACCCTCCAGTTTCCTCCTCCAGGAGCCTCGTGTTGCTTGGAGTCGTCATCTGTGCTGGTTTCCGACCCACTGTGAGCAGGGGATCTCCAAACTCCAGTGCTTTCCAACACCCCTGTGGGTCTATGAGTCAAGTTGCAACTCATCACATGTCCCATATTGCCTACGGCTACATAGCATTTTGATCACATTTTTGTTTCTTTCTTCTCACCAGAAACAGTGATGCATTTCCTTGCAAAAGTCATCGCTTTGAGCAAGCGAGTGCCACCGCCCGGCTAAGTCAGACTCATTCATATTTTCCTCCGTTAATTTAAGGGCCCTGGGGCTCAGCTGAACGGCTGCAGCTCAGTGACGTGAATTGCTGGGCACAGAGAACTCGCCAGGATTTGTTTCCCCTGTGCCTCCAGGGCAACAAATTTGCGTTTGGCTCCTTACCCTCTTGCAAGGCCCGACTTCGCATTTTAGGGCTCTAAGTGTCCCCGGTCACCGTCACCCCTGCCGCTTCTTCCCCCTTCGCTCCCCACAGCCTGTCCCGTATGTCACCGTGCTCCACACTTCCAGGCAGCCCCGGCTGGCCCCAGCACTGTCCCGATAGCAGAGGAGGCTCCCAGGAAAGGCAGGAAAGCAACTGGCCGCATCTAGGGGCACCGTGGCCACAACATCTCCATCCTCTTCCTGCTGCGGCTCTATCGCAGCAAGCCACAGGGTACACCAGGGTGAGAAGATGCCCCGATCCTGCTCCAAGGATCCAATATCCTGCTTTATACACAAGTAAAAATCGCCCTGAGGCAGCACTCTGCTCTCGATGCCTCCTATGAGGGTATTTATTGCTGGGCTGCTCGGTTACAGCCTCCTGCCCTTTCCTGCCTGACGGATGGCAGCAAGTGCTGCTGCAACGGGTTGCACGGGCCCCCGGGCAGGGATCCTGCAACACGCCCTGCGGCGGTAACGAGCTCGTCACAGCGGACCAGGGAGCGGAAAAAACTGCTGTGCTGCAGGAGTTGTCTCTAAATATTCAACAAGACACAGCAGGAACCATGTAAAAGCAGTTAAATGAGCAGGGATGCTGCTCATTCGCTGGCTCTGCCACTTGCAAGGCAGAGAAAAGCTACCAGGAATGTCGCGCTGACTCACTGAGTCCCCGGCCATCCGGCAGGACGCATGTCACCCATCCGACAGGACGCGTGTCACCTATCCAACAGGACGTACAGCATCCTGCTGGCTGCTCCAAAAGCAGCTTCTCCAGGAGGGCTGCGAGCAGCCGCTTCTCCGCTCATTTTTGCACAGGGACGTTGCTGCTCCTGAGCCCTCCTGCTCATCGTCGCTCTTCACCGCCGGGCGCAGGAGATGCTGCCTCCTCCTCCGTCCGCTCACGTCCAGCCCGGACCCCTTGGGAAGCCCTCCGAGCCCTCCGTGCTTTGCTTTCCTCCAAGGGAAGCGCGACCTCTCGCACCAAAACGGCCAATTTTCTGCTCTTCCCCGGGTTTCCGGGGGGGAAGGAAGGCTCCAGCCAGCTCCGGGTTGCAATTGTTTGGAAAAATCCCTAGATGCAGAGCTGAGATAGCAGGGCCCGCACAGAGCATGGCAGCCTGTGCAGAGCAAGGGGACGAGCAAAACAGGGTGGCCTAAGTGGCCTTAGAAAGCACTCGAAGCAAACCGAGGATATGGCACCCAAATATACTACAGAAATGCAAGAAACTTGAAAAATAAACGAAAGAGCAATTATCAGCCTAAACTAGAACAATACAATTGGCTGCTATACAAAATAAAACAGGAAGATATTTCAGGTATGAACATGCTTTCCAGAAAGCCTGGAAAAGCCATCAGGTCCCCGTCAGGAAGACAAAGTCCTTAGGGTGTCACTGAAGGGAGCAGGAGGTCTTGGCACCGCGATGACCCTGCAAGTAGCTCTTTGCAATGATGCATCTCTGTTTGCTGCCAGCTTGTGGTCTCACTCCTTCGGGGAACAAATTCACTGGTCTGAAGGCAAGGGATGTTGTTGCAGGACCTCAGTCGTGCCCAGATGGTCGGTTATCCTGCCCTTTTCCTGCCTGTCATCACCAATCCCCCTGGAAGCCACCAGGTAGCCATTTGGTGGCTCTGCAGAGCCAGCGTGTCCAGCTCGGAGCAGGTCTAGCCTTGGCTGGGGCCACCTCCGTTTCCAAAACAAGTGCTAAAAAGGAAAGGAAAATCAGGCTGTCGGTTTGCTAATTTTAGCGCCTCAAGTCACGGTGCTCCAAGCATTACCTGGCACAACGGGCACGTCCAGAAGGATAAATGCTTTGGGAGGCTGCGCCAGGGCAAGGATGCCTGGGCAGTGTCTAGAGTGACAGCTCCTAATCTGGACGGAAAGGGACAGCTCAGGTGGCCTGGCTCCATGGGACACAGATCCCAATGCCCCTGGCTTGTCAGGGGGACATCAACTTCTGCAAGCCCTAGTCCCGGTTCCCTTGGTGTCACATCAGGATACGTCACAGCTGTCCCGCTACACAGTCCTCCTTGGATCCATGGGACAAAAACTCTGTTTATAAGCCCAGAGCAGGGTCCTGGCAACCTTTCCATGACTTTGCCAAGGAAAACTCCATGCTCTGTGGAAAACTTGGGTGGAAGCACCTGGCGTTGGCTGTATGCAGGGAGCAGAGCCTCAATCCTAAGACAGCCCCTTAGCCTCACAGCCAACACATCCCTGCTAGACACAGCAGCTCTTCTGCTTTGAGAACCTCTCCGATTCAGCTTCTAATGTCACCCACGGTGGCTCCGGCCCTTGCGCACAGCGATCCCGTTACAGATGGCTCCTGCCCAGGGAGGAGGACGCACGCTTGAAATTCGAGTCGGCTCCGTCCATCACGTCTCAGGCTTTTTGTGCCCAAACAACCTCCATGGAGTCACTGGCTAAAAATCCCATGACTGTGACAACATGAGACGCCACTGCTTTGCTCCAAGAAAAACCAAGGGCCGGATTCAAGTGAATGCATTTGGGGCTGTCAAAGGTCCCTCGCAGCAAGTCCCTTCTCTCCTGGCTGGTGCCCGGAGCCTGTTTCCCCCTTTGCTATCCCACTTCCCAGCCACAGCTCCAGGAAGGGAACCTTCCTCCTCCTCCTCCTGGGCACCTGCTCTTCCCCTCCCTTTGCCTTCGCTCCTGCAGCCCCACGAGCTGCAGGACAGAAACGTTTGGCTGTCGCCAGAGCGGGGACAGCAGCCACATCCCCGGCAGGGCACCAGCACCGCTCACTTCAGCCTCCACCCTTCCTGCTGGCTGCTCTTTCCTGCAGCTGCACGTGGGGGACACTCGGAGACACTCCTTGGCCTTCCGCAGCAGGTCCTTGCGGACCCAGTGGCTGCACAGCACTGGGAGGGTCCCCAAGGTCACTGCTGTCCCCACGCCAGGCAGGCCAAGCAGAGGAGCCTCAGCGATGGTCACGTCCTCCCGGCAGACGGGTGGAAAGAGAAGCTGTGGCCGCACAGAGCCTCCTGGCTCAGCCGCAGGGACGAAGCTGCCCCCGCTTCCCCGGGCGCGCGGACACTGATCTTGGACATCCCATGGAACCGAGGACATCCGCTTTGCCAGGGGGACTCACGCATCCCTGCAGCTCTGCCCGCATTTGTGGGCATCTCCCCAGACAGCGGCGCGTCCTCGTCCTCAGGGTCCTGCCACAGCGTGAGCAAGTCCTGTCCGGATGCACTCTCCAAACCCTCCTTCCTTGTGGGCAATGGGTCCAAGACATCCCTTGCTCATTGGCAGTCAAAGAACCCGCATGTCACAACTGTCCCCTCAAGTCATTGCTCCCTTTGCATCACGGCACCTGCAGAGGTGCCCTCGAGCAGAGCCACTTCTTCGCAGGGAGAGCAGGAGTTCCCTGACATGACTTGGGCCCCCAGGACAGACCCAGAGCCCGGCTGCGGCACTATGGACACAACCCGCTGTGGGAAGCAGCTGCTTTCCTGGCAGCACAGGGGCACAAGGGGTGTTTTGGGGATGGCTCGGCCCTGGGGGCAGCTCCACTCAGTTCCTTGTTGTCCCCTTCACCCAAACCAGCAGAACGTGCCACCGCCTTGGGGACAGGCTGCTTTGCTCGGCCCCCACCACGGTTCTATTTCAGAGCGGTGATGAAGCTGAAGCTCCTGGCCGGATGGGACACCCGCACGGTTGCATCGCCTGGTCCCAGCCCCGGGCCATGGGCCGCCATGTGTGCCCCCAGCCACAGAGGGGACCGCAGCCCCCCAGCGCCACCCCCACGGCGCCACCCTGCCGGGTCCCCCTCTGCAGCCGGGGGAGCCGCCGCCGCCGCCGTCCCCCGAGCTCCCCACCCGCCCTGCGCCTCCTCCCGCGCGGCCCCGAGGCCGCGGTGCCGGCGCCC
>VWPW01014260.1:100505-125504 GCA_013389825.1 Crypturellus undulatus
GCGATGCAGCCGCCGGCCGCTCCCGCGGCCTCCGCCGGCCCCGCGGCGCCCGCGGGCTCCGAGCTGCTGCGCTGGCAGTGGCGCGAGGTGCAGGTGCCCTGTCTGGTGGCCGCCTGGATCCTCGTCGCCAGCCTGGCCAAGATCGGTGAGTGCCGCCGCGCGCCGCGCTGCGGGGAGCACCCGCATCCCGCCCTTGGGGACGGCGGAGCGGGGTGGCCGAGCAGGGGAGGAGGCCTGGAGAGCTGCGGTGGTGGCACCTGACCCTGTCCTGCCCGGATGGCCAGGACCAGTCGTGTCACTGAATGTCACCGCGCAGAGCCGGGGCTCTGGGAGCCCGCCGGGCATCCAGCCCCTCCTGGCTGCGCCGTTCCGGAGGGGGACTGCAGAGCCTGGCACAAACGTGCACCGTGTCCCCTCTGCCTTCTGCCCCGCGGTGACAGCTGAGCCTGGTGCCCGTGGGTGGCAGGGCTCCCTGGGGGCAGCCTTGCGTGTGCCGCCTGGGGACAACTTGGTTCCTTTCCCTGTCAGCTCTGGTGCAGAGGAGGGACCATCCAGAAGAGCAGCTGAGCAGAGATGCCCAGCAAGGAGCTGTTCCAGCTCCCCACCATTGGCCAGGGAAGGACATGGTGGTGCCAAGATCTTGCTCTGGCAGCTTGAGTCTGGGTCCACGTATGGGGCTCCAGTGGGGCACCCCGGCCCCGCATCACCTCTTGTGCAGCAGTGGGCTCCGAGCAGCTGGGCTGTTGAGCGAGAACTGCAAAGAGCTGCTGTGTCCTGCACCGGGCTGGCCAGGGGCTGCACTCGGGGATACCAACACAGGGGCGCCCTTGGGGATGTCCCTGTGTGGATGCAGAGGGAGCTCCCCATGGCCATAACCTGGGGCTGGTCCCCCGGGGTGACTCTGCCTGCTGTGGCCTAGGACACGAAACAGTGACCTTGAATAAGGCTTGTTCTCTTGGGTCCAGGCTTTACTTTCTCTTTCTCCTCGACCTCCGGATGAGGAAGAGCTAAAACATTGCCACAAGTGAATCAAAGTGCATGATGAGCTTGAAACTAAACTCTTTTGTCTGCAGACGTGCCACCTCCAGCCACCGTATGAATCCGTCCTACCTGCAGAAGATTAGGCAAATACTTGCTTTCTCTGCTTGTTTTTGTCCTCTTCTAAACATCTTGGTGGAGTCCCTCCTTGCTCTGGTTTCCCTCTTTCCCTCAATGTTGCAGCCAAACCTGAGGACTTCCTTGGGTTTTGCTCCTTGCCGAACCTCCAGACCTTTCCTTCTCTTCCAACCTTGAAGCCAACTGAGGGCTTTTCTCTTCCCAGTGGGAAGTGTGGAACTGCGGGGAGGTTGGTGGCAGAGGCACAACCCAGGTGGCCTGAAGTTGCTGCCTGTCTAGTCCAGAGCATTCGGCGGGGCAGATGTGAACATTGAGAGCAAGGAGTGACATGTGGACCTCAAGATGGGAAAGCGTAGGGCTGCAGGCAATGCTGGTGGAGCAGCATCCCAGAAAGCCTAGAAAGATGCTATGGAAAGTGGAGCATGTGCCACCTCCGGAACACGCCGGGGAGGCTCATCAGGGACTCATGGAGATGGAGGAGGAGGATCTCAAAGCAGCAAGGGGCCAACGCGGGCTGCTGAGCCCAGATCCTCAGCGTGGGCTGGTGCGGAGGAGCCGCCGCACCGCACTGCCAGCTCACAACCCTGTGACTGCAGCGGAGGAAGTGGCCTGGGGCCCGGGCAATGGCGAAGTGACACTGCAGGCTCTGTTCTCGGAGGCGGTCACGCTGCTGGGGTGCCACCGGCGAATGCTCAGGGTGGGAACAACTGCTTTGGTTGTTGCTTTCCTGTGCATGGAGGCATCATCCAGGCTTTGCTGCCTCTTCCCAACTGGTCAGAGATGTTTTAAGAGAGGAGAGAAATGAGGGACCAGTGATGCAGGACTGCCCTGATGTCCCTGCACGGGGCTGCTGCATCCTGCTGCCTGGTGTGCCCTCGAGGCAGGGATACCCCGTGGCTGGGTGCTGGGTGCTCTGCGTCTCTCTGGGCCATCCTCTGGGATCTGGGGAGAACCAAGCCTGCCTCATGGCCCTGCACTTGCTTCTCATCCCCTCCTGCCCATGCACTGCCGGGCAGGCTTTGGCAAGCGGGCAGACCTATTCCCACCCAGCAGCATCCCCGCAACGGCCTTGCACCCCCAAAGTGCAGCACGTGGCAGCCTGACCCTGTTGCTTCCTTCCTGGCTGCTGTTATTTTGTTGTGTGGTTTCCACCAAGCATCTTGCGCAACTAAGAGATGGTGCAGCCTGGTCCAAAGTTCTTCCGCCTGCAAATCCTGTATTATCGGCGTCTGAGTGGGGATAACGGCTCTGAACTTAATTCACATGTGGCTAAGTTACCGTTGCTGTGGGAACGTTAATACCGAAATTCTTGGCTGCTGCATGTAAAATTAGAGCTTTTGCCACCCCTCCCTACTTGCTGCTCCTGCGGTACAGAGCTCTCAGTGATTTACTTGTGAGGGTGGCAGTGGGATCAGTCCCACGCAAGGTAAGGGAAACCAAAAACCTCTGTTCCCTGAGCCAGGTGCAGAGACCCCTGGACGGGGATTTTCCCTGGAAAACTAGTTGGTTGCAAAGGCCTCGCTCCAGAGATGCTGCTGTCGCGCTCCCGGGGCCAGAGCAGGTTTCCTACCCGTGGTGCTGGGTTGAGCTTCAGCCTCCCTGTCCCCAGGCCTGCTCCAGGCTGCGTGATGAAATGAGGCCAAAGAGGTCTCAGATGGTGCAGACAGGGCCACGCCGGGGGGGACACCAGTGGCTTCATGAACTGGAGCAGGGCAGGGACCTGCCTGTTCCCTCACTGCTCCATACCAGGGCTGTAGGGACATAAACCACCTGCGATGCCCTTGTGGTTGGACCAAGAGGCTATGGGTGCAGCTTCCATTTCTCTCCTCACTGCTCTCCCCTTCTTTGCCTGGATTTATGGCCCTGGATAAAGAGGGCTGTGGGACACAGCAGTGTCCCCCTAGCAGCTCTAAGTGTTCCCCCAGGTCCCAGGGGGTTTCTGCCATGCAGGAGCAGCACGGAGAGCCAGTGAGGAGCAGCGAGGGGGATCTTGGCAATGCTCCTTGAGCCTGCAGAAAGGGACTGGATATATCGCTGTTCTCCTGAAAACTTCAGAGCTTCGTTCGCGTGGGAGATGGTTTTGCAGCCTACTCCCGAGCCATGGGAGATGGGATGCTGGGCTAGGCACACCTAGGGCCTGTCCATGTGGGTCCCCAAGGAGCGAAGAAGCCAAGTGTCCTCGGGTCTCTGTGCACAACCACAACATGGTTTTCCTTCTAAATGGAGAGATGGAGGTGGGCGATGATACAATGGATGCATCTAATCCAGCTAAAGGTCTTTAGGAACTGAGTTTTGGGTGGGCAGTAGGCATGGGCTTACAGCCAAGGGGCAACTCGGCAGCTGCTCCGATGTCCCTTGTACCTGCTGGGTACCCAGAGACAAAGTCCTTGCTGGGTGCTCAAAGCCCAAGTGCTCAGAGATGGCTCTGGAAACACCTCAGGAACCCACACCCTAGGAGAAGGAAGATGTCCCTTTTCCATAAGGAAAGGGACATCTCAGGTGGACATCTTGCTTTAACATTAGATCCCAGCGTCCTGGGACTATCCTCCTAGCATCCAATGGATAAGTTTATGCTACAGAGTGGGGTGTGTGACACAAGAGACAACAGGACTGACTGCCCAAATGCAGCAGGGAGGGCAAAACATGCTGTGATCCTCCCCGGTGCAGCAAATTACAGCACCCCATGCTAGGGAGGAGAACCATACAGGGAAGGCAAGGGGTCCCTGAGGCTTTCCAAGGAAGCTGGTACAATTCAAGTTGACATGGGATAACCTGGTCTTGGGGATCAGGCTGCTTGGGGGAACAGGGTCTGCACCAGCTTGTGCTTGACCGCAGCTCATCACTGCAGAGCTGACAGATAAACAGAGCAGGGATAAGCTGCTTGGTTTAAAAAAGTAAATATATCCTATTTTGCAGCTATTTGCATTTGTTTGCAACCTCACCTTGCATAAAAATGACCCCAAGTGTCTATAAATGTGCAGTTTCAGGCTCCTCCTTTCTCTGTGCAGGTTCTGCCTCGCTGGTGATGCAGTGCTTTGCATGCTGCTCTGTCTGCTGCGCAGGCAGCTGCAGACAAGGTCACCCCACGGCCGGGGCTGAGCCTCCCCTCTGCGAGTGTGGCAAAGTGTCTCCTTGGCCAGGGTGCCCTCACCTGAACAGCAGCCAACGCGGCTTGTGATGCCGTCACCACGCTCCCTGGTTGGCAGATTTCCCTTTAGGCATCGATGCCAGGGGACAAAAATGAAAAATAGCCTCGTCTTGGCTTATTAGCCAGTGACCATGGAGGACAGGGAGGCTCTGAGGGTGGGAATTGAATTTTTGACCTAATAGTTTCCTGTGGCCAGCTAGATGGAAGGTCTTCCATGCACATGAGACCACAAAACAACCTTAAATGCTCCGTTGTCCCCTGCCTTGGGCAGTCCGTTTTGTGGAGCCTGTGGCTTCGGGATGTTCTGTTGGCTCGTCCCTTTGACTGTCGCTTTGACGTTCTTCTTTCCTTCTAGTTTTCCATTTGTCGAGGAAGGTGACGTCTGTGGTCCCGGAGAGCTGCCTCCTCATCCTGCTGGGGCTGGCCCTTGGGGGCATTGTGTTGGCCGTGGCAAAGAAAGCCGAGTACCAGCTGGAGCCCAACATGTTCTTCCTCTTCCTCCTGCCCCCCATAGTCCTCGACTCCGGCTACTTCATGCCCAGCCGGCTCTTCTTTGACAACATTGGCGCCATCCTCACCTACGCGGTGGTGGGCACCCTCTGGAACTCCTTCGCCACCGGCATGGCGCTCTGGGGGCTGCATCGGGCCGGGCTCATGGGTGGGTGCGCAGGGCCTGGGTTTGCACCCAGGTTGGGCTATGGGCTTCCCGTCTTGCCTTGCCCTATAGGCCAGGTCCCCAAGAGATGGGGTAGAGGGTGCAAGGTGCCCCCCTGTTGCCTCCCAGTGGAGGAACATCCCAGGAACAGCTCCCTGGGAGTGAGTGTGCACCAGGGCATCAAGTGCTTGGCAAGGGCTGACTCACAGTTTTGCTCTGTTTGTCACTGCCCTTGGCTCGCTCTGATGCCCTACATCTCCTAGGCTGGAGCCAGTGGCCCTGGCTGGACTGGATCGTGTTTCAAGTTCTCTTCAGTCCAGAGCCTCGTGCCTGGCCCTGAGATGGGATTGTCCAGCTTTGCCCAGCTCTCTTTGGTGTCTACCAGCTGGCAGTGAAGTGATGATGCACTTAGGTGCTGAGGGCATCACCCCAATCCTGTCCCCCCATGTTGCAGTGAGGACTCTTCCTGGCCATGGGTCCCCAGTGGGGTGGAACCACTCCTTGGCTCAGCCCACTCTGCTCAGGCTGCTTCCCCTGGTGAAAACAGTCCTGGTCCACCGGAGTTTGGTCCTTCTGTCCTGGCAGATCCGGGTGTCAAAGCCGAGCTGATGGATTTCCTGCTATTCGGAAGCCTTATCTCAGCTGTGGACCCTGTGGCAGTGCTGGCTGTCTTTGAGGAGGTGCATGTGAATGAGACCCTCTTCATCATTGTGTTTGGCGAGTCCCTCCTGAACGATGCCGTCACGGTGGTGAGTTGGAGCTAGGGGAACCTGACATGGGTTGTGGGTGCTGGAATCCCTCAGAATAGGCAGAGGATGCGGGTGGCATCTCCTAACATGGGAAGGGGAGGTGAATGGGACAACGAGCGGGCACTTTGCCTAGTGATATGAGCTGTGTCCCCAGGAAGCCATGGAGCTGACAATGCTTCTTCTGCAGGGCCTGTCCTGCCGGCCACTGCTGCCCCTCTCAAGGCAGGGCCATACCCTGCCTTCTCCAAGGGATTTGTGTTGCCTGCAGGTGCTGTACAAAGTCTTCAACTCCTTTGTGGAGCTGGGCCCGGCACACATCCATGCCATGGACTATGTGAAGGGGGTAGGTGAGTATGTGCCCTGTCAGTCCCTCCGTTTCTTCCCTGCTCGTAGTGAGCCCCAAGGGTGCAAACGAGCCCTCTCCCCGCAGTCTCCTTCTTCCTTGTGAGCCTGGGGGGCACGGCCGTGGGGCTGCTTTTTGCCTTCCTCCTGGCCCTGATCACGCGGTTCACCAAGCGTGTGCGCATCATTGAGCCTCTCTTCGTCTTCCTCCTGGCCTACGTTGCCTACCTGGCTGCCGAGATGGTTTCTCTGTCCTCCATCCTGGCGTGAGTACCGAGGTGGCCCTCCTGGGAATGGAGGAAAGTGGGGCACTGTGCTGGGCAGTGCGGAGCTGCAAGCAAACTGGTTCATCCTCCTGCTGCAGCATCACCCCAGCTCCCTCTGCTCTCCTGCAGGGTCACTTTCTGTGGGATCTGCTGCAAGAAGTACGTGGAAGCCAACATCTCCCAGAAATCCCGTACCACTGTCAAGTACACCATGAAGACCCTGGCAAGTAGCTCAGAGACCATCATTTTCATGTTCCTGGGCATCTCGGCTGTGGATACCTCCAAGTGGGCATGGGATACAACGCTGGTGCTAGGCACCCTGCTCTTCATCCTGCTCTTCAGAGCTGTGGGTCAGTCTGCCCAGCCGCGCTTTGGGCTGGTAGTGCCCAGCCCTTTCCGTGCCAAGAGCAGTAGCCCCCAAGAGGACTGGGGCAAGTACCCAGCCAGGGCTCCTGGCCTGGGCTTTGCCCCGTCTCCAGGAGCAGGCAGGGCTCTACCAGCATCCAAGGCTCTCTTTCCCCTTCCTCCCTAGGCGTTGTCCTCCAGACCTGTGTGCTCAACCGCTTTCGCCTCATTCCCCTGGACAGGATCGATCAGGTGGTCATGTCATACGGCGGCCTCCGTGGAGCCGTCGCCTTTGCCCTTGTCATCCTGTTGGATGGGGCAAAGGTCCAAGCCAAGGACTACTTTGTGGCAACGACCATCGTGGTGGTGTTCTTCACTGTCATCGTGCAGGTCAGGGTGGGCTCTGTGCCCCTCTGCTGCTCATCATGCTAGTGCTCCCCTCTCACCCAGAGCCAGCTCTGTACTGGGCATCCTGGATGCTTGGGAAATGCCCCCCTCCCGCAACTCAGTCACCCCTGAGCTGGGCTCAGCAGGAGCAGGAGGCCTCAGATATGTCTTTTCCTGCCATTGCAGGGCCTCACCATCAAGCCCCTGGTGACATGGCTGAAGGTGAAGCGCAGTGACCACCACAAGCCCACGCTGAACGAGGAGCTGCACGAGCATGTAGGTGCTGGTACCGGGACTGTCACGGCTCCCCACATCGTTGAGGCTGAGCAAATCAGGGCCTCGGCACCATGGGGCACGCTTGGCCCCGGCGTGCAGGGAGCGTCTCCACTGCGCTCACCCTCTTCTCCACTTTCAGGCCTTTGATCACATCCTGGCAGCAGTGGAGGACATTGTGGGGCACCATGGCTACCACTACTGGCGGGACAAGTAAGTGTGTCCCCTGGGATCCTCTCTAGGCCCTGCTGGCCACAGGGACATCCTGTATCCCTGCTGGAGGACACTCGGAAAAGGGGGAAGGCCGTCTATCCCTCTGTCCATCCCTCTGGCTGGCAATGGCCTTGCTTTCATGGAGCAGACCAAGGCTGCAGAGGTGGCCCATAGGGACCGGGCGGGTGTGAGGGGAGCAGCCTGGCTGTACTTCAGGTTGGGGTTGCTTGCTGGTACCGCAGCTGCTCTGGTACCACGGGGTGGTGTCTGTGGGGCCTGGTGGGTTTCTGGCTTCCCCTTGGTCAAGGAGGACGGGGAAGCATGTCCCCATCCACCTCTTGTCCCCCCAGCAGTGGTATGCCCCTGGGAACAGTCAGCCCCAAGCTGCTTTTCTCCAGCTTTGAGCACTTGTGACCTTGCACGGGCAGAAGGACCCTTGGGATGTACTTGCCCCTTCACGGTGTTGAACCACCCTTGTCTTTGTCTTGTGCCAGATGGGAGCAGTTTGACAAGAAGTACCTCAGCCAGCTCCTGATGAGAAAATCTGCCTACCGTCTCCGGGATGAGATCTGGGATGTCTACTACAAGCTCAACATCCGTGATGCCATCAGCTTTGTGGACCAGGTAGCGGCAAATGGGCATGATGCAGCAGCTGGGCCACTGCGATGGAGTGGGACAGCCCTAGTGGAGCCACTACAGCTGGAGGAGACAGCTGGGTCCTGGCCTGGAGTATCAACCCCTCCTGTGTGTGGCAGCACCCGTCCTTTATGGCTGAGGCACTGGAGAGCTTCCAAGGGGTGTGAACACCCCTGGTGAGAAGTCGAACCTGGCCTTGGTGCCAGGGAGAGAGGGTGCAGACCCCATGGTGGGCCTGGGGAATGACTATTCAGGCAGCTCCTGAGCACTAGAACTTGGGCTGGCTACTGGGACATCTCCTCAGCATCGCTCAGAAACCGTGTGGCAGCCCCTGCTGGGTGGCCACCCCAGAGTGCTCTGCCTTGAGGGCACCACGGGCTGGTGACTCGTGTGGCCCAACTGGCTCCCAACATCCTGCTCTTTCTGACTCCGTAGGGTGGCCATGTGTTCTCCGCCGCCAAGCTGGCATTGCCCTCCATGCCCAGCCGCACGTCCATGTCGGAGTCGTCCGTCACAAACCTCCTGTGAGTACGAGCACCGTGAGCCAGACTAGTTTTGCTGCTCCAGGTCGCTCCCTGCAGCCTGACATGTTCCCTGGACTGCCCCACACCACTGGGGCCAGCTGTGGGGTCTGCCCGGGGCAGCAGTGGGTGCTCCAGCTCCATGTCACCCTCTAGGAGGGAGAGTGGCAGTGGTGCCTGCCTGGACCTGCAGGTGATCGACACCGTGCGGAGCCGCCGAGACAAGGAGGACGCCGTGATGCACCACGTGCTGCGTGGGAGCCTTTACAAGCCCCGCAGGAGGGTGAGCATCCCTTGGGACACCGCAGCCGGATAACACCAAGTGTAACAGCACCCCGCGTGGGAGCAGGGATGGAGACGGCTCCACGGGGCCGGCTGCTCACTCTGTGTCTCTCTGCCTCTCCCTTGGCCAGTACAAGGCCAGCTACAGCCGTCACTTCATCTCTCCAGATAAACAAGAGCGGCAAGACAAAGAAGTCTTCCGTCAGAACATGAAAAGGCGGCTGGAAACCTTCAAGTCCACAAAGCACAACGTCTGCTCTGCCAAGAGCAAAGCCAGGCTAAAGGAGAAGGGCAGGAAAAAGGCAAGTTCTCCCTGGTCTCTCACGCTTTCTCTATCTTAGCTATTTGGCCTCCTTCAGGTTGTGGGCAGTGAGGTCCTTTCGTGGATAGATAAAGTGCTACAAGGCGCTGGCATCTCCACATGGGTGCTGTGGGGTACACGTTTCTGGGGTAAAGGAGTTATGAGTCCTGGCGGAGCATTTCCAACCTGCTGCAGCAGCTAAAAGCGTGTTTGCAAAGTGCCCTGCACGTATAGGGGCCTCAATGTCCTTGCAGATCTTGGGGGAGAGGCCCAGAGTGTGATATTGCTTCTTGAGTTGGACCTTTGGTGTCTGCCACATGCGAAGGCTTCTGCAGCCGTTGCAGCTGGGCTGTTTATTACTGGGCCACGAAGGGGCGAAATCGCTGGGCTAGGAACTGCTGGCGAGCTGGGAAATCGGCTACCTGGGGATGGGGCTCAGGGCTTGCGCGGGACAGGTCCCAGACACTGCCTTTTACTTCACAGAAGGGCGTCTCTGTGACCAGCAATTCACCCAACGAGAAGACCCAAAGAAATGTCTCTTGGCAGGAGGCAGGTAAGGCCAGCAGACTGGCAAGATGACTCTCCAGGAGCTAGTCTGCACATCCTGGCAAGGGAATCTTGCTGGGCCAGTTGGGATGGGTTGGGAGAAGCCCTCTGCTCACTGCCAGCTTGGTGGTAGGACGGCAGCGAGTTCTTCTCTCATGGGTGCCGGCTCCCCTGGGGGTCAGCTCGCAGGGTGCCCCGTTCTCCAACCATCCCCCCCACCATGTGATGTGGCTGCAGCTCCCGTCTTGGTGATGGTCAGCTCAGACGAGGAGGAGAGCAACAGCTCGGAGACGGAGCGCGAGGACGACGAGGGCATCGTGTTCATCGCTCGAGCCACCGATGAGGTCCTGCAGGGAAAGAAGACTCCTGGTAGGGATCGGCAGTCCCGCAGCGGGCAGGGGAGCAGCCACCGTGTAGTTTGTGTTTCTCCCACCTGGAGAGTCAGGCTGCCCTCAGCCTGGGCAAACCAGAGTCAGGGTTACAGGGGAGAGTTGCCCTCCTCCATAGCCCTGAGGCCAGTGTGGAGCCTCCGTGGGCTTCCTGGCTGCATCCTGAGTCATCTGCAAACACTCCCCTTTGGTACCTTGGGCCAGGCAGTGTTTGCAGGGCCTGGGGAGAGAGCAATATCCCTCTTACTGTCCTTCTTTCTGCGTTCTCAGGCAGCCTGGATGTGTGTCCCAGCCCTTGCATCATCCCTCCGTCCCCCACCCTGGCAGAGAAGGAGCTGCCCTGGAAAGGAGACCAGGCTGATCTGGCTGTTTATGTCTCCTCGGAAACCACCAAAATTGTGCCGGTGGATATGCAGAAAGCATGGAACCAAAGCATCTCGTCCCTGGAGAGCATCGCCTCCCCACCGGGCATCGAGACGGGACCCCAGCACAAGAGATTTACTTGCCCAGTGCTGGAAGAGCAACCCCAGTCTGCCAGCCAGGCGCTCCCGGAGCAGAGCTCCTGCTTCCAGTTCCCCAGCCACGTCTCGAAGAGCAGCAGGTCCCACAGTGACAGCAGTCCGGACGGCACCGAGCAGCAGGAGCTGCAGCCGTTGATGGCTGCAGAGGAGCCGAGCAGGATAGTGTCCTCCGCAGAACCCAGGTGGCTCATCCAGTTCAACAGAGCCAGCCACCTCTGAGGCGGGCTGGGGATGCTGAGGGCGTTAGGATGCAGAGAGGCTGCAGCCTGCTGCCTGCTCTGCTGTCTTGCTGTGTAAAGCTTGTGTATGTCTCCGGAAACTCCCAGAGAGTCAGCAGATCCCAGTACTCCTGCTGGAGCTGTGCTCCACACTGGCCTTGGCCCGCACACCTACCGGTGTAGGTGGATGAGCTTTGCGCAGCAGTAGCAGATACCATCCACCCAGGGAAAACTCCTTCTCTGGTCCTTAAAATCCTTGAAGCCCTGGGAGGCCAGAGCTGTCCTTCTTGCTCAGCTTCCAGCTGGAATTGATTCTGCCATGGCTGTGCTACCCCGAGGTGTGGGGGGCCCGGCTGACGGCCTGTGATTGCTCACACGTATTAGGGCACAAGCTGATTTTCCAGCCTGTCCATGCACAGGAGGCTTCCGAGGTGGCAGGGAGTGCATGAGACACAGCCCATCCCCACAGAATGACCAAGCCATTGGCTCCAGTGCCGCCGTAGCGCGGGTTTCCCTACAGCAAACATAGACTTTGGCCATGAGGCAGGAGATTGTCTCTTTTCCATGGCAGCTCCGTGTTCCCCGTGTTATGGATGTACCACGGAGGCAACGCCTCGACCTTCTCAGGACTGGGAGCTGCGCTCCTGAGGATTGGCTCCAGCAGGAGCCCTGCTCCTGAACGCACAGGGGGTCTCTTAGCACCCAGCAGGCTGTGCCCACCTCACTTCTTCGGTCTGGATGTGCTCCTCATATCTGCTGCTCTTCAGCTCGATGGTTCTGAGGGGAGGCAGCTGCCCTGCATGGTATCCTGCAAATCCATCCTGCCTTCATTCCGATTCCTCCAGATACCCGGAGCCCATCAACCACAACGGCCACTTGTGGTGTGAAGAGAGGAGCAAGCGGGCCAAGCAGCAGATCTGAATGTACTTTGGGTGTGAGAGGGAAGAGCTGAGAGCATCCTTGAGGTGGACATGGTCCTAGGAGCAAATCATTCCTGGTGTGACCCCAAGGAGCAAGAGCTGCACCCTAAGGATTGCTGGGCACTTGAAGGCTCAAGCACAGCAGTGTCCATCCTGCCTGCATCCCGGTTCCTCCAGTTCCCCAGAGCCCATCAGCCAGGAGGGGATCATGCAGCAGGTACGAACACGCGTTGGGTGCAGGGACAAGGGGAGAGCTGAGTACGTCTTTACAGTGGAAACAGCCCACGGAGGTTCTCCAACCCTCTGACGCTGGCCCAGGCCATGGGGGCTCGTGTGCCCAGCTGCTGTGCCAGCCTGGGCCAACGTGAGAGCAGCGGGGAGGCTCCTCTTAGGTCACCTGGGCTATTAATGCCAAATATTAAGCCCATGGGGCTGCTCCCAGTGGAGCAGGTAAATAAGTGCTTGCTCCACTCTATTTGGAGAGCCTAAGACAGCAGTCATTGTGGGGACAACACTACGTCTAAATGTGATCAGTGGACACATCTACCAGAGCCTAACATGGGCAACCGAACTGGTACCCCCTGGTACTCTCAGCAAGACTCAGCAAAGGCCATTCCGCTCTGTACCTGTCCCACCAGCTTGAGTGTGAGGTTTTTGGAAGGTTTTTATATAGTTTTGCATTTCTTGTATGCCTTATTCTGGTTTTGATTTCTGATATTGGGTCATATTAAATCTCTAGCTGGGTCAGTGTTTTCTGTAGCCATGGGCACCACAAATGACTCGAGGCTTATCTTATTTGCAAGAATATTGTTTTAATGTGAAAATATATGCAGAACTATTTTGTAATGTCCAATAAATCAGAGTTGGAGCAGGTGTCACCGTCTGGCCTCACTACTACCTAGGAACATTTGACATCTTTCTTCTGGTTGGTTCTTGCTCACAACCACCACATCCTCACAGCCCTCTGCTCTTCTCCCTAGGACACAGCGCTCCTCACAGATTTTATTGGCCTAATTAGCTTTCCTAGTTCAATCACGTTGGCAGAAAATGCCAAATCTTTCCAAATAAAAGCTCACTTGCAGCCTTGCTGCACCAGCCAACCCAACTCAACGAGTTTTCCATCTGCACCCACTGTCACGGTGATGCTGGCCAAGGTGAGCCTGGCCTATGGGACCTTCATGCCTTGTCACAGGAGGTGGCACCTGTGGGTGCCACTGGTCACCTGGGGTGTCCCCAGCCTCCAGGGACCACCCTGCAGAGCCCTGGGGCCAGAGTGGTGAGAAAATGAGATGACACTGCATAAACTCCCAGTTCTGGTAGAGCATTGGGAAAATGAGTGATGGAGAAGTAAAACAAGGGAGTTGAAGGGAATAATGAAACCTGATTAAAGATAATTCTGCTTCCCACTGGTTTAAGCTGCTGCTTTCAAGAGGAACAACGGGAAGAGCTATAAGAGGTTAATGCTGATCTAGATGGGGTGGGCTCTGCTTTGGCCAGCTGGATCTCATGCAGTGGGAAGGAGATACCTGCACAGGGATTCCTCCATGACACGGGGGGATCTGAATCCATAAGGCAGCCGCTCTATTGCAAACCCAGAGCACACACGGACTTGTGTTTTAGTGCCTCGCTATAGCAAAGTGAGTGGAAAGATGGCAAGATAGGAGGGAGCAACGAGTACTTCTAACTGGCAGCTGTGCAGCACCTGGAATCCTTGCTCCTTTATGGATCCCCTTAAGTTAATGAACACCCAAAATAAACCTGGGAGCAGCACCATTCTTGGTGCCACATCACACTCCCTAACCCTGGTGACCCTTCCCCTTGTTCTGCTGGAAGAGGTGAGTCCATGACACTGAGGTCTTCAGAGGAGGTGAAACACGTCTCGCCGTTGGGAATCACTGGCTCTGGCTGCTGGTGGTGCCTCACTGTTATTCGAGCCGAGCAGCTAATGTGTTTAAGCTGTGCGGCTGGCTCAGGAGCAACCTGCGGAGCAGATTTCCCTGCAGAGATGTCAAATGTGCTGGTTCCGATGCGGCTCTGGGTTCCTCTCTCGGGCTGAGGCACCATTCCAGGCTGGCTGTGGCACCACCCAGCAAGTGTCTACACTGGGGCACCCTTTTCCCAATCTTGATCCAAGCCACGTTGTGGCTGCCTGGCCGGGGATGGCAGATCCTGCTATCCCCTCCTGAAAGCTATTGTGTTTACTCCTCCGACTCCAGTCTATTGCCCTTTACCAGGCAGGGTCCTGCCTGCACAGGACTGCTCTGGTCCTTCCAGCGCAGCACAGATCTGCTTCTCGCGGCCTAAAAATACTTTGTGCTTCAGTGGAAAAACACCAGAACGAGGCCAAACCACGAGGACGTGTGCCCAAACCTCTACTTCTCCGAGAAGGAGTAAGCCGTAACCAAAGGAGCTGCTTGTCAGGCTGCAACCCAGAACGTACAACCCTCTGAGCGCTATTAGGAGCCATCCCAGCGCTGCAGACCCGTCATTTTGCAGAGTCCTCTCTCCTTGTTCTGCCATTAGGTCTGCACATTTTTTTCCACGGTGATTTATTTTCTCCAGGGCTCAGCTCCTCTGGTTTCTCCACAGCAAAGTTAGCGCAGTGGCCCCATAATGGCACCTTGGTAGCAGGGGGCACCAGCTAGAGCTTTGCTCCTATGGAAGAGCCAAGCTGTGGGCAAGGCTTGGGTTGCTGCCAGCCATCTCGGAATGTCACGAGTCTCCTAAAAAGCAGCATTGTGCAGTCATCTTAAAACGATGGCCTTGTCATTGCACAGTAAATGTTGGAATATTGAATAAGTTTTAGGCTGGAAGGGACTCGGGAAGTCTCCAGGCTCTACGCAGGGCTCAAAGAGGTGACTCGGAGCCTTGTTCAGCTGCATCTGGGAAGTCTTCAAGCACAGAGATGCCACCATCTCCCCATCCCACCCAGGGCCACGCCACTCTCACATTGAACAATCTTCTCGAAATGTCACCTTAGAAATTTCCCTATTTCTGCTTGTTCTCCTTGCCTGTTCTCGTAGGGATATCCCTGAGAAAAGCTGAGCTCTGGATTCTCTATACCCCATCCTTATAGTGGCATAGCTCCCCTCTTTGCCTCTTTCTCTTAGAGTATCCATGCTCTATCCAACCCTTTTGTTCTAAGGGGCCCCAAACTATATCAGATGTGTCCCAGAGGTCCCAAGTCAAGGGGAATCATTTCTTTGAGGCCACCAGCCTTACTTATGACATTGCAGCAAGGGTGTTGCCCACACACGGGAATTCTGCACGCTTTTTCCTTCTGCTCTGTTTCTGGAACACTTCTGACACTCGTGGAATGTTTTCAGGTTGGCCTATGCAAGCACAGGTGGTGGGAAGCCAGAGAAGGAGAGTCACCTTCTCACTTCCCACCCAGCCTAGCTGTTATGGCAAGAATGAAGCGTGGCAGAAGAGACCACCTTGCTTATGTTGTCATCCAAGAGCAGCAGGAAAGCAAATTCAGGAGAATTCAGATGTGTTCCGTCCGATAATATTGTGGGCACACTCATTTTGAGGCACATCACTTTGGGTTTGTTTTTTATTTTTTTGCTCCTTTCTGCTCCTATCTGTCCAAGCATCTTGCTCGCTTGGTTTGGTGTCAGTGAGTCCTTCTGCATCTTGCCAAGTCTCCTGGAAGTAACTTCCCAGGGCCCAGGGCATTTAGGACAGGGGCTAGACTGGGGTATGAATCCTGCCACAGGGCCGCAGAGCCCAGCTCCTTTCTAGCAGCTCAGGAGCTGCCCCTCGGGCCCCTTTGAAGGACTGGTGGATCCTGCAGTGACTCCCTGCAGTGACAGCAAAAGAACAGGAGCTTCACAGGGATCTTTGCAGCTGAAGTAACCTGCTCCTCAGTGACAGGTCTCAGTGTGACCCAGCTCACCCTGGCTTTGCCCGGCCAGTCCAGGAGGGTGGAAGAGTGTGGAGAAGATATCCTGCCACAGGGAGCCTTGTGATCAACCTGCCCTGGGAAGAGCACTGTGGCCACTAGCCGCTGTGCTGCAGAAACCAGTCATGACACTGCGGCCACCAGCCAGAGCGGCGCAGGAGGAAGCCCAAGGGATCCCGTTGCCACCCTGCGGCCCCTCCTGGCTTCCCTCTCCTGTGCCTCGGTCCTTCCTGCTGCTGGAGGACACTGCTTGTTCTCACTCCGCTCTTGCGGAGGGGACGTTGCGCTCCGCCCGCTCTGCCGCGCTGAGCTCACGCAGGACCGCGGTTGCTCGGCTGACGGGATGGGGGCCGTGAGGCAGCTCTGTGGTGGCTGAGCTGGGATGCCAGAGTGGATAATGAGGAACAGATTCGTGCTGGGCAGTGGTTCCCATGCTGTGTTCCAGGGCAGAGCGGCCAGGATGGGAGAGTCGCCGCCTCTGTGCTTTGCGCTGCAGCCTCCTGCGTGGAGCGAGCGCAGCCTCACTGCTTGCAGGGAGTGAGCGGCTCCTCGCAGCGCTGGTCCCCTCTCCAGCATCAATCCTGGGTGCAGGGCTGGCAAGGAGACCAGGAGAAGGCTTTCCCCACGCCTTGGGTGTACAGGGGAGTGAGGACAGAACCCTGAGGTCAGCAGGAGCTAGAAGGCTCCATATCCTCATTTCTGGTCCAGATTTGCCTGCTTTTTGCCTGGAAGAACAAACACGGCCACAGGACCCTTTGCCCCGTAGGACTGCACTGCTCCTGGGGACTCTTGCCAGTACGGATGACAACACGTGAGCGCTTGGATTGTAGGACTTACCCCGGACGCTGGGGTTGTGAATTGCCCACAGGGAAGGCAACAGTCTCTGAAGAAGCTACCTGAGCGCCTCTCACCTGGGCTCCTCCTGGGACCCGCACGGCCACGCGTGTCTGAAGGTAAATGAGACCTGTGGCGTGATACATTGGGCAGGGAGGGCGCTGAGGACAGCGGCTGGTGGAGCTGGTCTGGTCCTCTTGAGGGAGCAGGTAGTTCTGAGCCCGCAGGCAGCCTCTGAAGGGCTCGGGAAGGCCAGCATGTCCCCTCCCGTCACTCGTGGTGACCACTGCGGTGACCAGCGCTCACCTGCTACCTGGGAGATTCCTCTAGGAACAGTCTGCCCTGCAGCCAGACCTGTGCCCATGGGATCCTCACTCCGTACCGGGTTAATCCTCTCCAGATTTCTTCCCATCATGATCCCGCTTTCTCCTAAAGCCCTGGCAACCCATTCTAGCTCATATACCATGGCGATATGTCTCCTGTCTCCTATTTATGGAGAAAGCTTTGAAAAAACATGAAAAAAAAGAAAGAAAAAGAAAGCAAATAACAAGGCCCAGAATGTATTAAGTTTCCACATGCTGTGATTTGGGAGCTGGAGGAACACAAACTCTTGTTTTCTTGGGTTGAAAGGCTGGAGTAAGTGGCTTAGCCAGCCTGCTACAGGAGCAAGGATCATTTGGGAAATAACAGAATTAATTGGTGACCTCTGTTAGACTCTCCTGGATCTTTGTTTTCTCCTGCTAAGGAAAAAGACTGTGGCATTGCAGCAAATGTGACATGTTTTCTTAGTGAGAAAAAAATTAAAAAAAAAAAGCTTTTTGAAGCAAGTGGAAAATTACAGAGAGTAAAAGCTGCAAAAAAGAATATGGCAAGTGAATGAGCCCCCTCATTGTGGATTTGTGCAGCTATGAATCCATGGGGGACGACTACTTGTGGTGTGTAAATCACCCCAAGATCTAGCAGACAACCGCAGCCCCTCAAGATGGTCTCTCAGAGAGATGGGGGGCTCTATCTGGTGTCTCCTGAGCTACCTGTGGTCGAATGTAACTTGTGTTGGCTCAGGAGGCGGGAGAGGATGATGCATCTCTCCCAGGAAGGTGACTTCGGCCAGATCAGGGCAAAAGAGGGGCCAGCGTGTGCTGTGCTTGTGGCAACTGCAGCGTTGCTTGAGCTCCTGGCCTGCCCAGAGCCCTGGGACTCACTCAAAGCCCTCAGGGTTCGGGTCTGTCCGGGACCAGGCGACTGAGGGGCCCGTGGCTCCCCCGTCCCCTCCTCGCAGGCGGCGGCACCGCCCGCCGCTACCTGGCAGCGGAGGCCGAGCGGGCCCGTTCCTCTCCCCTCCTGCTCCCGCCGCCGCCAGGAGGCGCCGCAGGGCCGGGCGGCGCGGGAAGCCGCGGGGCAGCCAAGGACAAAATGGCGGGCGGGGTGGGGAGGCGCCGCGCTGGGCCGGGCCGGGGGAGCCCGCGGGCCCGCGTGAAGACCCGGCTCCCTGCGCCGAGCCGAGCGCGGCGGCACGGGGAAAAGGTCCTTTGTTCCCGGCTTAAAAAAATAAAATAAAAAACCCGCACATAAAATAAAAATCCTGCAGGTCATAGAATGCCTGTCATGGATTTATCTGCATCCCACGTGGCTTCTAGTCCCATGTCCTGCCGTAGGTGCTCCCCACTCACCAGTCAGGCATGTTTCTGTGCTGCTGAGTGCCTTAACCTCAGCTGGGAGCCCCACTGAGCAGCTCAACTCAGACTGAGAGGCTGGAGCGGGATGGAGGTGATGCCTGCACTAGGGAACAGCGCTGAGCAGGGTTCCATTCCCACGCTGGAAGCGCCAGCAGGGTTAGAAGTGCTTTGGGAAGCACCTGGAGGAGCAGCAGGGGAATCAGCAGGCAGCACTCGCGGCCCAGCTCTGTCGGCTAAACAAGAGCAGGTCCCAGGGAGCACCCGTTGAGCTGCTCCAAGTGCGGATCCCTTGGGAGCTGCACCCTGGGGCTACTGCTTTGCGCCAGCGGGTGCGGAGCCAGCCCAGCCGCTCTTCCGCCTGCCCAGTCTGCAGCAGCGAGGCGCAGGCAAGCAGGAGCTCTCCCTGTCTCCTGAGAGGCTCTGCCATGGGGGAATGGTTCCGAGGAGCTGCCGGGACCTGCTGGGCTGTGCTGCAAGCACTCACGGTGAGCGTGGGGTTGACATGGTGCCGAGCTGCGGTGGGTCTGGCTGTGGGCTCTGCACCTTGGGGCAGTCGCTGGGGGCAGGTGCTGCTGGAGGAGGCAGGAGGAGACAGTGGGGTCTGGAGGAAGTAGGAGGAGATGGTGGGGTCTGCACCTGGCACTGCTGGAGCACTGGTTGAGACCTGAGTGCTCATCTCGGCTCTGCTAAGTGCCCAGGCTGCAGCGTGGAGGCTCCAGGCAGCGGAGTGGGATGTGGTACCCATCTTTCCTCATGCTTAGAGCTGAATTGGATTTGGGTGGCTTAAGGGACGATCTACAGCCCAGAAAGGTGTCCCCATTGCTGTCTAGTAACCATTGCTTCTATGTGCCCACTTGGAGCCTTTGCTGCACGCTCTGTGTCCATGTGTCAGCACAGGCGCTCACGGAGCCGCGATGCCGACCTCCCCCTGTACCTGAGAGAGGAATGGCAGCCAGGCTGGGACGGGACGGGATGGGCGTATGTGCCAGCTGGTCTTCTCTCTGGGGTGATTGCTTTCTGCCAACCCGTCTAACTGGATATGCTCATGACTGTTTCATAGAAGGAGAAATCTCAGGCCTCTGGAGTGGCTGGAGAGGAGAACCTGCTGTTCGCGAGGTGCACTGGGGGCTCCTGCTGTCTCGTGTGCGCCCCGTTGAACCCTGAGGGCTGTCGGGGCAAAGAGGGGCAGTCGCTCCTTTTGCAGAGCCTAAAGGGAGGGTAAAAGATACCTAAAGCTCCTCAGCCTGAGCCAGTGCCTCAGGCACAAGCATAAGAGGCTCTGGCGGTGATTAACACTAGTGCTGAGCGGGGATTCCAGGCCCCTGCGGGCACACGGTGCCCTGCCTGGCTTGGGGGCAGCTGGCTGGTGCGGGGAGGACACGGTGCGTCACCGAGGGGTGCCCTGGTGTCTGCGTCCCTGCTTGCCACTGGCTTCCCCACGAGCCTGAGCAGGCAAGACCCAATACGTAGCCATCGGAGAGTCTTCATTGGGACCTTCCCAAGTTCCGTTCCTATCAGGCAGCCGCTCCAAGGATTTCCAAAGATGCCTGGTGGTGGTTCAGCAGCTTTGCACATGATGCTGAGCAGCATCTTGAAGAGTTGCCGGGTACCTAATAACTGTTTCTTCTAGCTGTGAGTGTGTCTGACTGCTGTTAGCTGCTCCCTCTTGATGCCCTCCTGGGAAATGGGGCCGGGATTGTGTTTCTGGCCGGTGGAAATTTTTCCTTCATCAGACTGGGCCTCAGAAAGAAGTTGCCACTTAGTGGTAATTACTTGTCTTAGAAGCTGAATGTCTCCTGAGGCTTGCAAATAGAGGATTAGCAAATTAATTAGTTAAGCTATGATGTGCTTTTGTGAAGCCGAGGCCTGCTTTATTTGTGATCTGAAATACAGGCTTAAACGTTACTAAAGAACGGATCCGACCCCTCGTGTATCCCTGATGGAAGGCAGTTTTCTCCTAGTGTTGTCCTGCAACGTTGCTGTCAGTCCAGAGCAGCACATCTCCTTTCCCTTGGGCATCCCTATGGGCATAGGAAGTTCCCTCCAAAGCAGCAGTTGTGCCAGGCTAGCTCATAGTCTGCGCACAATGTTTTCCTATGAGCTGCCGCAGTGAAAGTGTCTGGCCCGACGGCATTGCACAACTTCCCCTCACTCGGATGATGTCCTCACTGCATGGAGCGTCTCGCTTCTCTGTATCTCTTCCAACAAACCTAGGTCCTGTTGGATAAAGTAGAGCGTTCCCTGGTTCATGCAAACAGAATTAAGCAGAGAGCCAAAAGCAGAGGTCCCTGTGCCTGCATCCTACATCTCCCCGTTCTTCTTACTGGTCTAGATTGCAGTTCGGACACAGATGGGATTGCAGGTAGGAGGCTGTGATCTCTGAATCAGAGTTGGTGTACGGACGTTCAAGCTACAACACATCCTGCCTTTTGCTATGTGATACACACACATCACCGGTGCTTACCAGCCCTTGGCCACCTCAGTGACTTGGTACCAAAGTGATTCTCTTGCGGTAAAAGTGCCCATCAAGCCAAGGAGTGGAGTCTGCTTGTCCAGGAAATCCCCCAGCCTGGGCAGGCTGCCCAGTGCCCTGGTGCCAGGGGTGGTTGTTTCAGCCTAAAATATGTCTTTCATCTGGCCTGGGTGCTTCCTCGGAGGCTCCAGCATCGGGGTTGCCAAACCAGCCCCCGTCTCCGCCAGTGGAGCGGGATGGTAGGAGCCTCCTGCGCTGGCATCAGTGATTAAACAAAACCACAGGCCCCGCGCGAGAGCGAGGAGCCGCTTCTGCGAGGACACAGGCAGGGGCTGTCGGAGAACAAACAGGGCCTTGTTGGCAGCGTTCGCTCAAGAGGGGCTTTTTACACCCACTGAAGTGCTGGCTACAGCAGTCTCCTGTGTGCTCCTGGGGAAAAGGGATCCATAATGCAGGAGAAGAGGGAAAGGCCACCCTCCCACACGGGCAGTGTGAGGAAGCCCTGTTTGGAGCAGCACCACAATGTTCCCAGGGCACAAACTTGCTCTTAGTGCGGGGAACCCCAGGGAATGGCACCCTTGGTCCTGATGAGGATGGAGGGGTGAGGGGAGCCAATAATTCGGAGCTAATGGAGAACTTTGCCGTGTGCTCCTAGGCCTGGAGGACTTGGGAAAGGATGGAAAAGGAAATGGTGGTTCTGAGCAATGCCAGCGGTTTGAGGCAAGGGGGAATGTAGGGAACCCCTCAGCATCTCCAGGAGGAGGCTGCAAAGGTCTGTGGGCTGCAAGGTGTTGGGGAAGTTCATGAAGGGCAAATGCAGCCTCATGCGGCGGTGGGAGAAGGCTGTCCTGAACCCTGGAGAAGCCTCTTTCCAGGAAAGGGCCTCCTTTCCGAGGCTTTGGGCATTCTCCCTCCCCTCCTTCCACCCAGGGCTCATGAGCAGATCTGGATGCCTGGAGGCACCTGCCTGTCTGCCCCCTCCATCCCTCTCCCCTTGTTACTCCTCTCCACTGTTGCCTGCCTCTTCAGTGACCTTCCCCACCACTGCAGCAGCAGGTTGGCCTCGGGCCATCTTAAACAATTAATGAGGGGTGGAGAAACTCGCCTTGGTAAATTACTTCCTCCTGTGGGAGGGGGTGAGGTCCCTGCATGGAGCTGTTACCAATGCAGTTTGCTGCTGCTGCCTCAAGCGGTCACTGCCTCTCTATTTTCTCTTCCAGAAGTTAGGAAAAAACAGTGTTTGGGAGTCCTGTTTTCTTCTTTTGGGGTATTTTGCTTAACCTGTGGCAACGCTTGGGATCTTGCAGCACGGAGAAACTGCTCTGGATGCAGAGTGGGGGAAAAAAAAGAACAAAAACAAGGCAAGAGGAGGGGAGGATTTTGCGGAAAAGCACTCAGGGAAGCTGGAGACCCTCCTGGGATGTCTGCCCGGCGCTCACTCACCTCCAGCAGCAGCTCAGCTCTTCCTGGGCAAAGGCAGCGCCATGCCGGGGAGCATCCGTTTTAAGCAGGTCTGCGAGGAGCTGCATCTGCATTCAGAAGCGCCTGGAGAGCAGCGATGCCGTAAGGAGTAGCCCGCTGGCCCCACTGCCTGTGTCGCTGTGTCCCCAAGGGCCAGGGGTCTCGGCGCCCCGCGCTCAGTCTAGTGCTGGGGTTGGCTGTCAGAGAAACCTCGGAGGTCCCCTGCCCGGCCCCGCTAGTGTCATGAGTTAGATTAGTCGGAGCTGTGCTGGGGGCGGCGAGGGCTTGGATTACACTCCAGAACTCCGACTGCTCCGGTGCTTCCCGTCGGAGGCGAGAGCAGAGCCGCTCTGTCGCACCCATGGAGGAAAAAGAGAAAAACCGTCGCCTCTGGAAGTGAGAGCGAGGGGAGAAAAGGAGGCCGGGAACATGGTAAGGAAACGCTTTTGCGACAGGCGCGAGTGGGACAGAGCTGCTGTCAGACAGGGCGCCCAGGCGGCTGGCCGGGAATGCGGCTCCGCTTTGCACTTCCCGTTACTCGGCGGCAAGCAGGACCCTGGGGTGCCAGCCCTGTCACCCGGGGGGTGCCACGGGGGTGTAGGGCTCCTCGTGGCATTGAGTTATATTTTTTTTCCTGCTTGCCTTCCACGCAGCCTTGGCACATGGGGCCCTGTGTCCTGAGCTTCCCAGGTGTTGGGCTGTCCTCCCAGGCCCTGCCAGAGCCACGCAGAGGCTGGCAAGTGTGGGAGCGGTGGCACATTGGCTGTCCTTCCCCTGTTCTGTAGCTTTCTGGGAGGCCGAAGTGACAATTCTGGATCAACCTGAGCCCCGTGGGGTCAGATTGTGGCCACTTGTGTGGGAAATCCCTGGGACACACAAATGGGATTTCCCCATGGCCTTTGGAAGGTTTGGCTCTCGCTGAGGCTCTGCTATCGCGCTCGGGTTTGGGCTTCATGGCGCAGGTGAGACCTGTGGGGCAGCTGGAGGATGCCTAAATTAGCACGTATATAAAATGTTTTGTTATGTGCCCAAAGTAGCTCACTTTCCCCAAAACCGATCCGTGAAGCCTCATAGCACGAGCTTGGAGGAGCCTGTCTGGTCACTCAGGGGCTTTCGTGGCAGGGATTTGCTTGCTTTCCCCAGTGGTGATTTTCCTGGTGCCTTCCAGCCTCCATCCCCAAAGCAGGAGGGACAACTTCCCCTCAGGGATGTCCCTCAAACCGCAGCAGGTGCCTGAGAGCCCAGGGCTGCTTTTCCACCCTTGTGTGGGCGGCAGTGCAGGGGGCACCTCCAGGCTAGCTCGGGAGAGGATGGGTTTCAATAGAAAACATCATCTTTCTGTCTTCCTCCAGTTACATCATCTTCTGAGGTGGGAAGGAAATAAGTTTGGGAATCACAAAAAGCTTTAAGCAGCGCCGCTCTTTTATTTCTGTGCCAAGGCAATGAGCAAGACATTGGAACGTGTACAAAGACCAGAGATGGAACCCTGAGCACATGGAAGTGGTTTGCAGCATCTTCTCTGGGGTGAGGAGGGTGGCAATTTATGTGTTTAATGCCCAGCTTCTTTCTGGAAAAAAAAATAGTAGGTGGACAGGTGAATTTGCTGCTCCTAACCATAAAAATAATGGGTGGCTGCAGATGTGGCAGGGCATATGTGTGCACATATGGCCTGGCGTGTTCTGCTCGCAGGTGGGACAGCAGGACAGTGTGTGGCCGGGGGCACGAGAGGTTTCTCATGAGAAACATGTCCGGACCCACGGCTGCTGCACTGAGCTGTAAATCCTTCCTGCAAGTGCATAAAGGATAGGCCATTGCTAAAAATGATTTCCTGGAGTTCTTCAAAAGAAATGGCAACGCAATAATAGCTGCTAGAACTGTGGATGGTGGAATCGACATAATCAACAGCATCCAATCTTTGACAGGGAATCAATCCTTCCAGGCACAGCTGAGCAATTGTATCAAACTGCCAGGGGGTAAAGACAGGTTCATAGGGGTAATAGGAGAGCGGACTTGGATTCTGCTTCTTTTTGTGCCTCTCTTACTGCATTTCCTACATCTTGGGGTCTTCAGGTTTGGAGGCAGAAAGTCCCCCTGCTTATCCTCACTTTGCTTATGCAGACTTCTTTGGGAAGATCTCCAACCCCTCCTCGTAAAGGAGCCTCTGCCCAAAGCTCCCATTCCTGCTCTGAGACTGTGCACGGGGATGCCCTGGGTGAGCCCTTTGCTGCTGCGATCAGCTAAAGTGGAATCAAACGGTTCAGCCGAGAAGAAAAGAGGCTGGACACGGAGAGGAACATGGGCTGCCTCTTGCAGAAGCCAAGCGCCAAACGTGGCTAAAGCATGTGGGTTTTGTGTTGGCTGTTGTCATCTTCCTGAATACATTTACCTTTTGAACAGGGTCTGTCTCATATGCTCTGGGAGGCTGGTATGCAGACCCGTTAATGGATCAAGGGGGAATAAAATGCCTGTGGATGTATTCGCCTTTGTGTTTGGGCTTATAACCACCCACGTTTTGGCATGCGTCCCTCCAGTGCACAAAGATGCCTTTTAGGAATCGTTAGTTAAATCTCCACCCTCCTTTGATATGTATGGAAATAATGGGGCACGTGGGACTGTTCTCTGATTGAAAAAAAAACAAGAAGCTATAACGGGAGTAACTTTTTAACTGTGTTTTCCCCCTCCTAACTGGGGAGCTGAGCAAAAGCAATCCACTAAACGACTGATTTGCTTTGTTGTCCAAGGTGTGCCCTTCTGGTGCTGTATCTGAATATAGGAAAAAATATATAGGAATATATGTGTAAATATAGGTAAATATATATGAAC